>JAOEGS010022691.1:0-63863 GCA_025447755.1 Corythornis vintsioides | reverse complement strand
TTTTTTTTTTTTTTTTTTTTTTTTTTTTTTTTTTTTTTTTTTTTTTTTTTTTTTTTTTTTTTTTTTTTTTTTTTTTTCTTTTTTTTTTTTTTTTTTTTTTTTTTTTTTTTTTTTTTTTTTTTTTTTTTTTTTTTTTTTTTTTTTTTTTGTGGCCTTTGCTGGCCTCTGTTTCTTTCTGCATTTAGTCTTTTGTCTCTATGGATCTTGTAAGTTTTCTTTGAAGCGAGAATGTTATTTTACTATATGTTCAGCCCAGAGAGGCCCCCCTCACAATGGGGCTATTAAGGGGCTTTCGTGTTACATGTAAGGATCAGTCCATATTGTAAAAAAGGCAAAGTAAACAAAGCAAGAGAGGAGAGTGTGCTTCTGATTTGAAGGCAGATCAGAGTGTAAGTATCTGTTCGACTTCAGGGTAGTGAAGTGTGTTACAAAAGAAAAGCTTTGCTGGAGCTTTCCACAGCTTTCCATTTTTTTTTTTGTAATTTAACTACAAGACCCTTAGATCATTATTGTTGTTTCCTGAAGTTGTGCTTTGTGTTTTACCCTTGCATTCTATCAGATTCTCTTCAGAGCTCTATATCATCCTAGTTGTATCCATGTTTATAGAAATACTTTACATTATACTGTTTACTAGGGATTTTGATTCATCTAGTGCTACTTGTCTCCCAGCAGATTGGTTTGCAGACACAGGTTATGTGTTGTTGTTTGCTGTTGTCAGAAATGCAGAGTCATGTTAGAAACACTGCAGTATTTTGTTGCCTACCTGTAATAGTAAAACCAGTCCTTGAACTGCAGGGATGGTAAACCTTTTAAAAATTGAGTTGTATCCCATTCATCTCACAGAGCCCTACTCGTCTGCGAAAAAAATAAATTACTTTGTAATATTTTCTGTTAAGATGTTCTTCCTTTAGCTTTCTGATTATTCATCAGCTTGTCAAACTATTCCTATTGCTATTAATCCTTTTGTTTTCAATATCTCATAAGTTTTGATTGATTTGCCAAATTTTCCTATTTTGGAAGAGAGCAAGTTTGTGAGCTCTGAAACAGTTGCTATAATACCAACCCTGCAGAAATGCTCTGGATTTGAATACTAATTCCAAGAAAAAATTGCTGGGAACATTATTTTCCTGTTAAATGCCATTACATAAAATTCTCAGGGTTCTCACATAAACATTTAATTTCTAGAAACAAAGCCCCGAGCAGATGCTTTATCTAACTCATTTGAAGTTAAAAAGAAGAATTAGTGCTCTCTTTGGAGTCAACCTGCAGGAGCTTGGAAAGTTGCTCTGTTAATGTGATTGATTTTTTACTTCAAGGATAAATCTTCCCTTCAGCACCCAAGTGCAAAGGTTCACACGCCTGCATGGAATAACTAAGCATGTGTGTGATTTCAGCCTTCAGGAGGCAAAGGAACAGAGTGTTTACAAACAAAAATGCCTGTTCTGTTTCTCTGGAGAAAGAACTCTGGTGTGGACTCTGTCAGGGAGCCACTTCTGGTAGGCTTTATTTCGAGATGATGTCAGATGGTTTCCGTGGACAGAGGTGTGCAGCTCGTCCTCCTCTGGGGACTTTTGACACGGTGGCTTGATCTGCGTTTGGTCAGTTTTTTGCACGTGCTGCTTGGAATAGAACACTTCAGTCATCTCGTAAAATCACAATATAAATATTGTCTCGTTCACAGCGTCTCAGGAAAAACCCATCACTGTCAAAATGGTGTCATTACATAGCCCGGTGGCAGAGAGGGGCAGTGGAGAGCCCATCAGTATGCCACCCACGTGGGCCTGCCTTGGCCAGAGTATGCTAATGGGCTCTGAGCGAGCCCGAGTGCCAGCCGCTGGTGGGTGGTTCGGGGCTGCTAACGCCACTGCACGGCAGCATGTGCCCAGGGCCACGCTCCATCGGGGTCAGGAGGTGGCTTAGCATGGCATCAATCAGCAGCAGCTATGCAGGGGTGGCCTCTGAGGCAGGCTGCTGTTCTTGGATCACACGCTGCAGGGGAAAAGGGGCAGTAAACAGTGTCTGCTGTGCTTGTGTGGGAGCGAACAGAACTGTTAAAAACCAAATAAATTTGTCTTTGTTTTGTGCCCTAATATGGCAGGCTTAGCTGATGGAAGAAAGAAATGAACTGGGCTTTGGTAAGTATGTGGTTATCCTCTGTCTCCATCTGTATCTTTGTGTTTATGGAGCATCTTACAAGTTTTGTTAGCCTGAGGTAAACAGGTTGTGAGTCTACTCCTCTGCGTGTGTGCTCTGAACACCTCAGACAGTTTCTGTGTTGGTGGTGGTTGTTCTAGGCTATCATTGTGTTTGTACTGATTTCTCAGTAGCAGCAGGCTCGTATATAAGGTGATGGTCCAGAGCCCCAAATATGAATGTGCAACTCCTGCTGTATTGGTTGGGAATACTTCCAACATGGCTTATCTGTTTTAAACTCTTCTTCACACCGTATAAGTTGGTGTAGCAGGAGCCTTCCATGCTGCTACTTAGGTAGCAAAAAGATGAACACTTAAATGTGAGTAAATTATAAAGCAGGAGTTTTATGGGGTCTAGGGGAGTTGTTCTGCACTGGAACATTGCTGTTTCACCTGCCTGTTGAGGAAAGGATGGCTTTCTTACACCGTTTTTCACTGCAGATCTAATTCATGTGTGGCTGAAAACCTTGTACAGAGGGATTGTAAATGCTGTGCAGAGGATTCCCTGAAGAAGTTTATGACAAAGAAAGCAGCAATATAGGTTATTGGATGTTCATTATGTGTTTGGAAGTCTTTTTTTTTTTTTAAAGGGCAATTTCAGAGGTGTCGTACAACTGCATATTTTGAAATTCTAATCCTTCAGATAAGGTAGCAGGGGTGTGTAATGAAAATGATGTTGGAAACACCTAGGACGATGTGGTTCCTGGTTCTTGAAATGGGTGATGGAAGGAGATGAGCAGAAAAACAGACAGCAGAGGGTTATGTTTTAGAACAGAGCATAAGCTTTTGGGAAGGGGAAGATTTTGGTTTTGCTGAAGTTCGTGTTTGGTGCTTTGCTATGCTCTGCCAGCCCCTGTATAGGCCCTGGTAGATGCTCAAGAAGAAGGGCTCACATCTCTGCTTTCTGTACAAATCTTTTTCAGCTTCCCACTTTTAAACTTATGTTATTTTTCTCCTATCTCTACATCTATTTTCCTATTTGCTGCCTGGATGATAAGATGTTCCTCATCCTTCAACTGCTGTTTTTTTCTTTTCCCCCACAAACCCTAGCAGTGGGTGTGCCGAGCTTCTTGCTGTGGGGCTTCCTGTTGAGGGTTTCTGTGAGGAGCCCCAGCCCAGCTTTTGCTGGGTGCTCATAGCAACCTGTGGCCAAGGCCCGGTCATGGCAGAGCCAGTTCCTGTTTCCTCTGGAGCTGCCATGGCACAGCGTGGCCGTGGGGCTGCCTGGCTGGCACCACTCTTCCCTGTCGCTGGGCAAAGCTTGGGCCAGCAGCAGCACAGCCAGTTAGGAGTGTGAGGGGATAAACTGTCAGGCCAGTCAGTGTCACAGAGGCCTGGAAAGGTGACTCTTGGAAGCCTTGCTTGCGCCTTCTAGAGCAGCAAATGTGTCCTGTGGGGAAGTTTCCTAATGGCTGTGGGCAGAGTGAATTCTTGAAACCGGTAATTCTTGCACAAAGTAACTGCCTTGTATTTTCAGAGATATTAAAATCAGCCACAATCTGTGTCTCAGCCAGCATCTTCAATAAGGAATTTCACAGATAGACTGGATAGTGTAGAAGATCTGGTAATTTATTTAGTTAGTTGTTTCTTACCAGAGCAGTTTACATTGGAAACTGTTCTTTTGCTGAGAAGAGCACACCTGGCTTGTGTGAAAACTCATGCAAGATTTTGAATAACTGGACACCAGATGAGGCACAACTTCATTTCCACCCTCCTAACATGGGAGTTGTCCTTCATTTATCCCTTTAGCTACAATGTACTCTGAATATATGGTACCTAGTAATGACTATATGTCACTAATATGTGCATTAGATCAACAGTAGGATTTGTGAAAAACATAAAAACTAAAATTTTGTCTAGAATTTTAATAAAATTAAATAAATTTTCAACTTCTGTTGAAAACTTCAAAGCATCAGACTTGGTTTGTGCTGGAAGATCCATTTTCTGACCATGTCTATAAACAGTAATTGAGCAGAAACATAGTTCAATCCTTAACAGTAGTGTCTGGAGTTTTGTTTTATTATTTCACCATGTGGAAAAGCGTAAGACACTGCCTGTATTTTACCAAATGGAAGGAATTTCACCAGAAAGTGTCTCCACTCCAAATATGTTCAGGTTTTCTTTACTGCAATCAATACGGTTATTCATGGATCTCTGCTCCCAGCTCACTTGTGGCTATATTTAACACATGTCATTGTACTAGGCTACATCATTTTAAGAAAGCTTTTTATTGTTGTACAGATGTGTGTTGCAAGGAGGCCAGTGTTGTATACAGCCGAGGTGCTGTATAAATCTGTCTCCTACTCCTGTAAACACAAGCAGGGTTGCTCTGTGTCTGTCGGGTTTTGCTGATGGTTGATATCTGTTTTAAATTCCTGTAGTGGCTGAAGCCAGCTCAGCAGATCATCCTCTGTGTACATTCAGCAGCCACACAGCTTTGCATAAATAATTGCTCAGATGATCTACATAGTTTGTGTAGTGCTGAAAATAATCTGCAATTGCTGCTGCTGAGACCTATGGCATTATATATCCTGTTGTGATGTTGTGTTCTCTGACACAACACTTTGGGTGGGTTTTGTTTAGTTTGTTGGTTTTTTTTCTTTCCAGGAATGTTGAGTCTCCTGAAATGAAATTACTGTTTAATTTTCAGTCACTACTTTCATCTAAGGGTCACCTGGTTACACAGGCATAAGTAGGAACATCTCTGATGTTTTATTGACAGGTATGAACCAACATTGAAAAGCCAATAATCTATATCTCTTTTATTTAAAAAAAAAATTCTCATCTGTTACTTCTAGATGATTTTCAGTTGAAATGTGATGCTAGGCAGTGAAGTTCCATGATTTAATGTGAAGACTGCTCCCAAAGTGAGCTTTGGGATTCCTGGGGTACTTATGTGGAACTAAGATCTTACCAGTGCCAGCTACCCATGGTTTTTAAAAACTTCAGTGAAGACTGAAGATCTTTGGCACCATCCAGAGGGCATTTGGCATTTTTAGTAAGGTCCCAGTTGAATATTTGTTAACACTTGTAGTTTTGAAGAGCCTTTGACACTGCTAGTTTTGAGTGAAGTTGGCTCATTTTGAAAATTCCAACTGTGTGTCCTTCAGTGCTAATACTGGGATCACCAGTTGCTTTTCTTTCATGCTGTGTTGGGACCCCATAGTTTCTCACATGGATTTTTCTTCTTAGTATCCATCCAGCATTACCTGGAAGTTTTACTTCTCTATTCTACAAAAACTAAAAAAAAAACCCAAAAAAACCAACAAAAAAACCCCCAAACAACCTAAAAAAAAAAAGGAAGTAAAATAGTAATTTAAAAAATCTGTTGTATTAAACAGAAAATGCTGTTGTGTGTGGGGTCAACACCTAATTTACTGGGCTCAGGTTCAGGGTAGGTGTGAGTAGTGTAGTGCCCTGTGTTGGGTGCTTCCTGTGGGAAGGGGGGGTGTGAACAGTGACCAGCTGCCTGGGGCTGCTTGGAGTGCTCCATGGGCATGCATTAACAAACACCATCAGAAGCTGGGACTGTGTGTGTGGTATTTCAAACAGATGTTTAAGATGCACGTCGTACCTCTGGAGTGAATATCAATTACAGAAGGTTGGAGCTGGTAGACATTTGACAGGTACTTTTGGTCTAACTTGCTTCGTTTCCACAGTGCTGTCCTAATAGGATGCAGCTTATGGAGATAGAGAGCAGGGGCTGACTGAAAACCAACTTTGATTAATACAGTGAAATTTGCAACCAACTGTAAGAGTTATTTTTTTATTACTAAATTTTATACCCCTACAGTTATGATGTAATAGACCAATGAGGAGTTATGTTTCTATTAATTTCAGGTGTCATTCCTTTAGGGTAAAGCCATATTATGTGATTTTGAAAAAGAAGGTAAATACAGAGGTAACCACAGAAGTAGTTCTCTTCAGTTTCTGTGTGGCAAACTGTAGATTGCAACTTGAGAGGAAAACAGGGTTGCAGCCTTTTTTTTTTTTTCTTTTTTCTTTTTTTTTCTCCAATGTTGTCATACCTGTTCTTCTGGAAGCCTTTGAACTTTGAAAGGAAGAGAGGTGAAGGCAGTGCCTCTTCTTCACCTCAGGTGAAGGAGGTATCTCTTCTTTGTTCCATGGTATTTTGCTGAGGTTGGGCCGTAGCATGAATTTGAAATTGTTTTGGGTTAGATTAGGCTAGAATAATTCACTTCATAATAATGCTGGAAATCTGGTAAGATGACATAATACCAGCAGCAGCAGCAAATGTTCCAGAGAATACTCTCTTTTGCTTCATTGCATCCAAAGCTTGCAGCAGACTGGTAAAGTTCAGACACCTGCTTTTCTTTGACCTCAGTACAGGTGTAGTGCCATGTAAATGTGCAGGTGTAGTGCCATGTAAAGATACACAAGTGAGTGTTATTTACTGATACGCAGGCAGGTGATTGGTATAATTTTGTGAGCCACACAATCCAAATTGTTCTTTGTCACCATTTGTAATGGCAGCATATACAAGTTTTTAAGGAGCCACCTGTATGACCTTGAGCTGGCTTTGTGGTTAGGATGGTGCAGCTCCATCTGTGACAAGTGGCACTGCTGGCTTCCAGCTGTTGTTGGGAGGACAGGAGTAATAACATCTTAATTGATAGCCTGTGAGTAATCAACTTAACCCTGTTATTTTTCTATGAAGCAGATGAGAGAGCTCTTGTGTTATGTATTGAAGTGTATGAGAGCTTTGCTGCTTTTTAGCTGGAGATCCTTTTTACCAGTTTTTAGTTCAGAGTACTCCAGGGTGACATGCCTCAGATTCCACTCTTGCTGATATTCACACCTTGCAGTTAAGGATCATAAGTTACGTTGCATGCCTAATATCACTATTTTCTCTTTTGCAACAGATTCTATGTTTTAAGCACTCGACCAAGGAGGATGAGGTAGCTCTTGGTCTGCTGATTAGATTGGGTTTGCTCTTGGTCCCTCTTGGAGCTGAGCAGCAGAGCAGTGCAATGGCCTCTCTTGTGCCACCCCTGTGCCAGGTGCCATCAGTGCAGATGGCTTCCATTCATCTCCCTGTCCTGCTCAGGAGCAGCTGAGGATGTTTCTATTTGTTTTCCACTGCTCTTTGCAACTTGTTGCAAAACTTGTCAAGAGCTTTGAGCAACTGTGTGGTTGTTTGGTTTCTTTTAGGTTTTTTTTGTGAGACAGTCCTGCTTCTGGGCTCATCCTCAGTCATGTGGTAGAAGTACATCTTTACTTTGTGACTGTACATAAGAATATAAAATCAAATGCTGGGATTCGTGGCTGCAGGAAAGAAAAACAGGGAGAAGGAGGCAGATTCCTGGGCTTCAGGGAGGTTAGCAGATAAAAATTGTGTTGTCTGCTTGACTTTTTTTCCAAGAAAAAATATCTCCTCAGCAGTCTCAGAAGTGGGGTCCTGTAGCAATCATAGTGTTACCCTGTTGATGGAGTTACGTACAGTTTGTAACACATACAGGGATTTATGATTGCTTTACCTAGAAATTAAATATTACTGCCACTGAACTTCGTTTCTGCAATCGCAATATTTATTACAGGACTTGGGCTTAAATGTTTACATTTGTAAACTTTGAACTTAGCTTGATATCAGTCAAAATACTTTGAGATAATAGCCATGCAAATTGCTGGCAATTGAGAAGGTCAGGTATGTAAATAATGAGAACAGTGATTAGCCAAACCAACAAAGTAAGTTTGTAAGTATGTTTGTTACTATCAATCCATTCTCGGGATGAAATTGTAGCATTGATGGCAATTGATGAATTGTCTGAAACTGTAGGTCTATTTTACATGGTGAACTCAAATGGTCTTGGCTCTTTGTGTCTGTGTTTGTCAGAAGGTACTCAGAAGATACCATGAAGCATCTTATGGGTACAGTAAAACTGTTCATAGCCTCCTAAAAACTGAAAAGCAAACGCCTCAATTGTTTCATGAAGCATACCAAAAGTGAACTTTTAGCTAGGATTGTACAAGAACTAGAGATAAAGAGGTGTGTAGACGGAGATGCCAGACCTTCAGCTGGTGTCTCAGGTGTAGCTCTGCCTCAGCTGCATTTGAGCAGCTGGATCTCTCAATAACTGCTTATTTCCAAACTCAGTCCCAGCTTTCTTTGCCCAACAGCAGTTACTGTGTGGGGTTCAGTGAGGTAATTTTTTGCCGAGAAGAAGGAGAGCGAGGCTCCATAACTTTCATAACTGCTTTCTTTAAGACCTCATAATCATTATTCCTTTAATTTGGCCAAAACAGTTTTTAATAATCCCAAGTGTTACCATGGCACTGTGGCTGTCGCAGGTGAGCAGCGTCTGACAAGGAGCTCTCTCTCTGCCCTGCTTCCCTGGGAGGCTGCCGCAGCGCGGGCTGGGCTCTGGCAGCCCCGCTCAATGCCCTCCTTTCACTAACGTGTAAAACTTGGCTGGAAGAAGGGGTTGGAGAGACACACTGCCTTGCTGTTGCACAAAGAAAATTGTTGCTCCCTGGGGAAATAACAAAGTTAGAGCTCTGGTGCCAAATGTTATAGGATGCTGGCACAGCGAGCGTTTGCGTTCCGAGAGCTCTCTGCCTTGCCACTGACAAGGACTGATTGTGCAGGAGGAAAGCATTTCTCTGCTTGCAAGACCTGTGCAACACTGAGCAGAATTACCATTAGAGTTTACTAAGTGCTTGATACTTCTTATTTGCTTAGACACCATCAGCTGGCATACTTGCCTTTAAATTGGAAGGAATTAGTTTGTAATAGATTTCTGTGAAGTGATATAATAATATCTCTGAAGGAATTAGTTGGTAATAGATTGCTGTAAAGTCATATAGTAATCTCTGTTCAGCTAAGTCTGATTTATATGGCATTGTTTTCATCCCAGGATGTATATGTGAAAGGAGCAAGCATTGTAATTGCCTCTACATCCTATGCAGTAAGAAAGTGGATTTTGGAAAAGTTAATGCTAAAAGTGAAGTTGCTGAGTGCTTAAAGGTATTTATGAAGCATTTTGCAAAATACCCTTTTTTTGGCTTCTGGGTAGGTGATCAACTCTTCTTGTTATTGCATGTAGAGCTTTCTGTTAAAACTGCATTTTTATCTTTTCATCAGAAATCAAGCTCAAGTCTTTCTTACTGCCTTCACAGAGTTTGGGAAGGTACAAAGGACCTGTTTGGTGAATTCAGGGAGAAGTTTTCAAAGCTGTTGTGGTGCAGAATAGGAAGGAAAATAATCCAGTTCATTGGAAGTTTTGTGAGAGCATTGGTTTGAAAATTGTCACAGTCATATCTTCAGGCATAAAGGGTGTGGACACCCTGAATGCTCAGTTTCTGCACAGTAATGCTCTGAAATGGAAACTTCCAAACCTGTAGCAAAGGACTGGAACTTCCTAATGGTAAAGAGGAATTTTGAGTTTACTGAAGTAATGCTTCCTTTGTCCTACAATGTCTCTACACTCTTGCTGAAGCATGTTTCAGTGAAGTACTCATCAATTTTATGTCTTGGACTTTGTGGTGATTTTTTTCTCCTTGGCAGTGATGTTTTCTCATCGTGCCCAGTTACATGCAGGTCTGTGCTGTAATTGGCAAGTAAAACTTTGTGAGTTTATAATTAAAATGGTCAGCTCAGATAGGAACCCATTATCCAATTACATGGCAGGTGTTAATTGCTTGAATTGTACCCAGGATTAATGGGGATCATTCATTCAACAGGTTTTACAACTGCAGTATCTGTTTTAGAAAAAATAAAGACATGGGAGAATAAAGGTACTTTACATTTTCTAGCAGCACCTGAGAGAATCGTGCATGAAATCCAGATATAAATGGAATTACAGATTGTCTGAATGGAATTGCATCTGCTCATATTGGCTTTGACCTAACTGTCTTACAATAAATAAGTTGCATAATCCAGCACAGAATTTGTAGACTGTACAGTCCAGCGCTCCACTCAAATGTTGTTTTTTTTCTTGTGTTTAATGACTGTTTGACTCTTCCCTAGACCATCTTTTGCATTAGTAGTTTTAGCATATGTATATCCCATATTGCAAACATAAAGGGCAATGCTTCCATATCCTAGCAGAGAATTTTCCACAATCATGTGGGAGTGTTTTCATCCCACCTACTCTTTATTTTTACTCTTATGACATGAATCTGCACTTTTTTTTTTTAACCCCTTTTGCAAGGTCCAACAATTTCTATGTACTTTACTTTGAAATATCTCTATGTTGTAAATGATCTGCTTGCTATGGCTGAAGAAACCATAAGAAGGAGGACTTCTCCCCCTTGTAAACCACCATTTATTTATGGTATGGGAGTAACTCCGTGACTTTCAGGTATACACACACACTTCTCCTATTCTTAAATCCAGCTCTGCATCTTTCATTACTTCTAGAAAACTGTGGCCAGGATTAATATGAGCCAGACCACCCTGGCCTCTGCTTCTGTACTCCTAAGGTCTGTCTGCAGGTTTTACCTCCTAATTACAGGACTTGGAGTCACCTCACTTTAATAGTGTAACTCCTTTTTAGGGTTTTATAATAGCAATCCAAATCTCAGAGGTTCATTTCCTTGCTTCCTTTTTTAGAAATGACTTGTCATTTTTAGCTGAACTTGGGAAGGCCCCTGCATTACTACTATTTAAAGACCCTGCTTACCACATGGTAAGGAAAGTCATGGAGTTTCTTACCCTTCAGTCCATTAAAACAGCTCTAAAGGGCTGTGCATTAATTACATTTCTGCTTAGTGTAGTACTTTTTGCTTACTGAGAATACCCTGACTGCAGGTAGCATGAGCTTCACTTCAATTGCTCAGGACAGGTTTTCTCCTGGTCATTAAGAAGAATTAATTCAGAGTATATGTTTTGCTTGTTTTCAAAGACATCTGTTTAAAAAAGCCACTGACAGCTGTTCTGGTGATCCTTTCTTTACAAACACCACCTCCACCCCTCAAAAGTCATATCTGGTGACTTGTTCCTTTTTTTGTCTAAATTAAAAACATATCCAGAGCAGCCAAATTCTCAACTGATAAGGCATAAGCAGTGTTAGCTCACATTCAAAATAGAACTATGGCTTATTTCCCCTGAAATTTACAGTTTCTTTTCAATCCAGATAGTAAGACTACATAAAAAATAAAAAATAATAATAAAAAAAAAAAAATTGAAAAAAGAAAAAAAAGTCTTATTAGTAGTCTCTTTTAAAAAAAAGTGTTTCTGTTGCCTTAGAAAGACCTGAACATCCTTAATTTGATGGACAGATTTTGTTGTGGAAATTTTGTATTTTCAGTTGTTCAGTAGAAAAAACTTCCATGTGATCTCTGAATTGCTCTAGGGGTGAGATAATGTTGAAAAGCTGTCTTATTTTTCAAATATAGGAAACCTGTCATTTATAGTCAGAGAGATGTTTGATATACAATGCCTTTACTCAAAGGAACTGTTGCTCATGGAAGCTACCGACAGAAAAGTTGAGGTGTATTTCTTCTTAGATAAAACGGAATTTCCTATCTACAGCCTGGCAGTCACCTGTCAGTTGCAGAGTAGTTAGAATGAGAAACACCTTTGATTGTTACTATTCTGTTTCTGAAACACTCGCTTTTTGCATAATACTGCCTTTAGCAATGTAATGTTCAGTAAATTATCTGCCTCTGACAGAGAAGCAATGTTTATTTATGCTTGAGATTAGTGATGGTATCCTCAAGAAAAGAGATGTGCATGTAGCAATTTTGATTTATTTATTTATTTTGCTCAGCCTGCATAATCACTTTGCAGTCATCTCCAAAGGTGCTGGGTTTGAAGCAGCAAAAGGGAAACTTTTTCTTAACCTTGAGTAAGAACCTGTCTGCAACATCCCCTTAGTTCACAATTTCCTTGTTGCTTTGCTTTGCTGTGCTGTGTGGGACACTGAAGTACATGCTCCTCAGCTTTACTTAGAAAAATAGGGACAAGTCTCCCTGATCCAGCTGCCAGGAAGATGTCAGGCTTGAGTCCAGTTAGCATCAGTTCTGTTTTAAAGGCAGTTTATGGTTCCCAGGGCAGTAAAACTCCACGTTTTTCCTTTTGAACATCCCATGGCAGTTACGTGCAGTTCCTGGGCCTTCAACATTTCTCCTGATGGCTGAAAATAAATTGTCATGCATGTAGGTATAAAGCAGCCTCTGTCATCATAATCATAACTCACCTAATCCTTTTAATCCTTACTTTCTGCTAACTCCTACCCTTTTCAAAACAAAAAAGCAGACATTGACACTGAAATTCAGCCTGGCAAAGGGATAATTACTAACCACAGCATGAAGCCCACTGGGAAACTTGCACTTGCTTGTTCTGTGGAAGGGGCTCAAATACAGATCAGTGTCAGTAGAAATCTTTTATAGCCTTACATGATGATTTCTTGCTTGGAGGAAATAAAATGTAAGAGTTATTTTTCCAAACTTTGTGTTTTGTCTGGAAGGATGGTTGTCCAGGTAGCACAGTCAGTTATTTCTTTTCACCTGTTATGTGTCAATAAAAAAGGAATGCTTGTGTATTAGCATCTTCTTCTGTTAAAAATCATGCTCAGGCTGGAGTTTGTGGAATACAAGTCTATCAAATTCTGTCTTCTGGGATTTGGAGATGAACTGGCTTTATCCATCCTGCCTTTAGTTCTAATCAAAGTTTTCTAGTCTGACTAAGGTGGAGACTTGGGATGTTGGAAACACTCTTGAAATTTCTGTAAGTCACTTTTGCCGTACTGCCACATTTTTCATTTCACTGTAGTAATTCACTGTCCCAGATATCAATACTGACTTGCTGGCAGATGTACAGGGCCCTTTTTTTGTGGCCAAAAAGGCAGAGTGAGTGCCAGAGAAAGAGAGCTCTGTGCCTTAATGTTCAGTGATACCATCTCGGCGGATTTCTTGGCTATGAGGGAGTTCCTGTCTGGAACAATGCTGGGCTGTCTGCATCCCCCCGGCTCTGTGCTGCTATGAATGCCATGTGTTTTCTTCCACAGATTGAAAGGAAGTTGTAGTTTTACAAGGACCTACTTGCTTTTCATTCCATCAGGAAGAAGATGGAAATTGGTTTGGTGAATTATTATTTTTTTAAATTATTATTTTTCTTTACTGGGTGAGCAATTCTATCATAAAAAGGATAAGGCGCAGTGATTAAGATCAATGAGCCAAAATATTTATTGAGCTACTAATGCCCCCAAATCATACAACTAGTGGTGAAATGGTAACAAGTTTACCTATCATCTCAATACTATACAGATTTTTTTTCCATTCAGAGAAGTTAGACTAAGCGAGTCAATTCTTGAATGTAGGTATAGCTCTACAACAGAAACCTGGAATGACCAGTGTGTTTGTAAAGGTATATTTTTGTAAAAGCAAGTTTTCCAAATTGAGAGAAGCTGTGGGTGGTGAATACTACTGTTCACTTTTGGAGGTGATTATGGAAGCTGTCAGCCTGCACACTGCACGGTTAAATTGTATGTGAAGATGAGCTCAGTCCAGGCTCAGTAACTACTGCTTAGAGAGTGTTCAGCCCAAGAAGAGACTTCTAAAGGAGCTTTTTCCTATGGGTTGTTCTGCTTACACTGTTTTGGTTTTTTTTATAATTCCACAAAGGTACAACCCTTAAAAATGCAATCAAGTCAGTAGGAGACCCAAGGAGAAATAGGCTCCATTTCAAACAGAAATGTAAAGCCAGTTTTAAATGCTTCTGCTCCAGCGATGTCTGGCTGTCTCTTGCAAAATGTGTTTTATGCAGGAGCTTTGCATCTTAAAGCAGGGTACTATGAGGTTTAATTACTGCAGTTTCAGGCTAAATTAAATGCCTGTTTTTGTGCAAGACACAGCTCTGTTATATGGAGATAATATGCCTCTGTGTCAAAATATGTTGCTATCCTCTTGGCATGTCGTCTGCTCTCAGCATAACCTGAGAATACTGTAGCTCTGATCTGTTTAAGCAGCTATTATATTATTTTAGATGTGTTATTTGAGATGTGCTCATTTGATACAAGATGTACAGAGAGACTGTATTAGGCCATAAATCCAGCCTTCAGCCTGCCCCAAACAAGATACAGAGGAAAGCCTTTTGGCACTGGATCCTGGCTGTGACAATAGTGTGCTTGTTTATATGTTTTTTCAGGCTGCATTCAGTGATGCTAAAAGTGTAGACAGATTTCAAATGATTTAATTGTTTACAAGTGAGTGTTTTCTGTAGCATACAAAAGAGATGAACTAATCCCAAAAGGCTTTTTGATATAACTTGAACAGATGATTTCCTGACATTGTTATATATCCTGGTTTAAGGCGATGAATAATTAGCTATTTAAGTTTAAAAAAAAAAACCGAACAAACAAACAAAAAAAATCCAAAAAACAAACCACCTTGAGAACTAGATGTCAGTTGAAAAGCTGTCAGTAAATTTGCAACAGCTTTGCATGTCAAGTTGATTATAGCAATGAATAAAAAGAATTACAGCAAAATGAACCATGCAATGTGCAGTTTCTAACTTCAGTTTCCCTTGTTTCTCCCATCTCGTTCTCCAGATTCTTAGGGTGCCTGTGATATCATCACACTGTGGAGTTCCCTTTTGACAAAATCATTTACTATGGGCAACTCTTCCTTGTTATTTACACATTGCATCTTTAACGTGTAGTCACTTGAAACTTTACATGCAAGAATTTCCCCTCTCCAGACCCAAGTGCTGTTAATAGCATCTTTTGTCTGGCTTCCTGAAATATGGAAAGCCACTTACTGCACAGCTTCAGTTCCAGGAGACTGCCCAGGACCAAGCAGCTCAGTCAAGGGCAGTGGGTTCTCCTTTCCCACACACCAGCAAGCTGCCATGTTTATCCTCTAGTAACAGAAGTTACTTCATGCTTTCCAGAGGGAATTGGATGGGAGTACTTTTTGTGCAGTTAGTAACAGAGCAGTGGCTATGTCTGAGCAGAATAGTTTGCAGACTTAGTGGGATGGTACCAAGTGAATTGAAATAAAGAGTTTTGGAGCCTTTTTAACAAGAGCATTAAGTTGCTTTTGAAGATCTGAACCATGCCTGTGGCTGGGCATAAAGGGCTCTATGGACAGACAAACTAATTGGGGTTTCATGAGTCTGGTTCCTTTAAGCTAGTGGACTGAATTCGTGTTCTTTGAATCATTCAGCTTGAAAATAAAATCATGCATCTTTAATAAAGTTAGAAATTTAGATAGGCTGCATCTCCTGACACCTAGACATGTGGAAGCAGTACTGACTTCAGTGTGGTGAATGAAGATGCTTTGGCAGGAACTGTGAAAGTCGTTATTCACCTTCTTATGTGAGCAGTGGCATCTGAACATCAGGGTAAAGTGGAGCTGCTGTGGGGCCATCTCCTGCCAATGACAACTGTAGTTTACCAACACAGAGTACCTGACCTGATATGCTGAACTGGCAGACTTTGCCTTTCTCCCTTTGTCATGACTGCAGTGAGCCAAAGAACTGCTGGAAACTGTTCCAGAAGAGAGGGAGGGAGGCTCTCCTGGCAGAGGCAGCTGTGCTGTTTATGAATAGGTGGCTTATAGAAAATAGATTGCAGATGGTCTGACAGCAATGATTTACAGAAGAAAGGGTATGGGGGGAAAAAGGACAAGAAGGAAAAGCTGGAAATTAATGATGAGAATGGGAGGTTCCTTGCTGACTGCTTCCCTATTCAGACAGTGAGCAGCAATGAGATTGCTCTGAACTGGGTACATACTGTTTAAATGCATGATTTGGAGCAAGGTTTGTTCAAGAATGCTTTGAAATCATTGGAATTGGGCATTAATAAACCATGTCCCATTTTAGTACAAACATGTTGCCTTCAGCTGATCAGTTGCTCACATGAGCATGTTTCATGTATATTGAAAATAAATGATCATTTTGAGCTGCACTTCACACTGATGCAGCAGCGTAAATTACAGTGGCAGTGTGAACCAGTACAATGATACCAGTGTGGTGTGTACTAGTATAGTGACACAAAACCAAACTCCTACAGTGTACTACTAAGAACTTGGCTGTTTGTGAGGGGCTTATTGGCATCACATGAATGGATTGGTAGCTAAATGAAGGATTGACTCAGCTAATCTCTGTGAGAATCCTCTTTAATGAGTTAATGAGGTGTTCTTATGGGCTCCCTGCACACGCAGATGCTAATGAGAGTTTTGCCGACTTAACAAGTGATGAAACTTGGATCTGCATCCAGGCTGATAATAAAAATGATGGATAGGTTCTGTTATTTGGGAAAAATATGTTTTAGTTCTGGCATGAAAACTGCAGAAGTGAGCCAAAACTGCCGTTCTACCTACGTATTCTTTATATTTTCTGGTAGCATGTTGATTAAACTCAAAGCCTGGTGCTAAAACTTCAGGACTTCTAAAGTTGTAAGAAAATCAGCAGCTGTACTTAAGATTATAGATCTATTTCATCCTTTAAAGATCAGCATTACCAAATTTTGAGTTCAAAAATTTCCCAGGAAGACCCAGGGTGTTTTGGTTTGGTTTTGTTTTGTGTGTGTGTGGTTTTGACTGTTTTTGTTCAGTTGGTTTTTATGTTGTTTGTTTGGTTTGATTTATTTTTTTTCCCCTCTCTAAAAGATTTTAATGTAATCAGTTATACAAAGGAAGTATCTGGTCCTAGACTGATTTATTGAGAATGTTATTCCATAAACCCATAATTTTTAACACTGTACTAGGGAAATGGGGAAAAGCAATCTGTGGGATTGTAGGGCATTGTGTTATTTGTACTGTTGGGATTGTTAATTTTCTGGCTGTGCCTAAAGGGGAGGTCTCATCCTTCCTCTTGTTGGACGGTTTCTGCACACCTGACATCTGCCAAGGACTGAATTTTTGCAGTGCATCTCATTTGACTCTCGGGAAAAAGAGAAAGTTTTGTTTATTTTCAGGGTGGCCAGTGGTGGGGAGGGTGATGCTGGACAGTGCACTGTGTGAGAGGGGCACAGGTGACAAGCAGGTCTGATCTGCCTGCCAAGGGTTCAGGGACAGCATGCTGATGCTGGACGTGTCCTCTTTGCCTTATGTCAGGCTTGCATCCATCAGGCACAATCTGACTTTAATTCTATCTTCAGATTTTGTTAGTGTGCTTTTTATTCTTGTCCCAGGTCATCATGAATTTGTTCAATATGACTTCCCCTCAGCTCAATACGGTGCCATTTATCATTATCATTTGTTTAGAGTCCTGCAGCCAGTTCTTGATTCCAGTGCTGTGCACTGGTCCTTCTCGAGTCTTTTTGAATTAATTTTTCAATTAGGATTTCATGAGACACTGTATCAGATGACGTCCTAAAATCCAAAAAATACGACCTCTGCTGTGTTCCTTTAATCCGCTCTGTCTGTAACTCTATCAAAGAACAAATAAAGCAATTACATTTGCCTGGCAGGCTTTATTCTGTATAGAGCTGTACAGGCTGCTTCTCATTCTTTTACCCTCAAGATTTTTAGCTGGATTTTCTTAACGAAGGTGACTTCTCCTTTTGGTTTTGTTTTGGTCTTTTTTTCCCCTTCTCTCTCTTAAAAGACCTAGGGCTGTGTTCCCAGCCACTTTCTGTCCTCAGTTTATTCTTTTTGAAAGATCCTGCCCGTAAGAATAGCAGGATGGAAATGCTCAGGGCATGACCCATGCTCTGTGCCAGGCTGCACCTCATTGGAGAGGCCCCGAGTGGTTGCAGAAGGGTGCAGGCTGGTGAAGAGCTGAGCCTGGTGCTCAGAGTGCTGAAGACTCCCCAGCGTGGCTGTCACGGAGCAGCTGCTTTTCACTCTGCTTTGGGGCCCGGGATGGTCTGCATGGCTTTCTCTCTGCAGTGCAACATCTAGTGAAAATCTGATTGCTTTCCTTATTGGGATTGTATTGTTAATATGCTGAAGCTGGCCTACCACCCTGTCTCTTTCTTTTGGACGTGTTCTGGTAGGGATGTCCAGCTTGAGCTGCTTTGATAGTTGTATGTGAAACATGCAACTCTTCTGCTGACCAAAGCAATGCCCGACTCAGTTTTGAAGCTGGTCACGCCTGAAGTCCATCCTCTTTGCTGTTCATTTGAGTTTTGAACGTGTTCTTTAGTGGAAGCTTTAATTTTCTTCTGGTAATTTACTAGTCTAGAAACTAAATGAGCCTGGTCTTTGAATTTGGTCATGGCCTTCCTTCTAATTTCCTGCACCACGTCCTGTTTCAGATAATACACAAGCAGGCTGATTTGGTACCATTCACACAAGAGACAATGACTGGAGCAGTTGTCAGCTAGGATGGTTCTTTTTTCCTTTAAATGCTATGCTTAGACACTGAGCTGAATTAGTGTCTCCCTCCATGTGCTTTTTTTATATGTAGCTTTTTATAACACTTGGTTACTTTATAAATATAGACTCCTCCAGCTCTATTACAAAGTTGTGAAAAATGTTGCCTAAGGACATGTATTTTTTCTTTTGCCTTTCCATCACTAGAACTACAAATAACCCACATCTGTCAAAGTCATACCCAGGCTGTACCTCCTGGGGTGTCCCCTTGAAGGCTTCCATGGCAGCAGCTGCTGGAGAAGTGGACATGAAACCATGTTTCACAATAGCAAACAGCTTTGGGGCTTTCAGAGATGAGCTAGGGCACTGGGGATGAGAAACATCTTTTTCAATATCATCTGGTACGCTTTGCCATCTCTAAATAAACTGGTTCTATTGATCTGTTAGATTAGTATTCCTCCTTTTTTTTACACATTTGCATTTCACGGACAATTTGTTTGCTGTTTGAAACAAACTGTCCAATTTGTTAGGACAGCTGAAGAACACAGCAAAGCCACTGCTCCTGCCAGCTCTTAATAAATTATTAAAGAAAGCAGGACAGTTGACCCTTGTTCTGAATCAGTCAGATGTATCATTCTTAAGCACAGATCCAAAAAGGTGCTGTTGGAGCAGCTGTGCTGTATTAAAGTGTCAAGGCTGAAAGATAAGCCTGCCCAGGGTTAATAAGTTAAAACATTAACTGTCTTCCAGCTCGAACCCATGAGATGGTGTCTCTGGCCTGAGTAGCTAACACATTCACAGTGTCAAAGCAGGACTTGGGGAGCAGCATCTCTGTGGCCAGACATATTTTTTAGACATTTGGGAAAGCTTCCTACTGCTGTTTGCATCCTGCTGCAGCTGCCCCTGGCTGAGTTCAGGGGTCAGTGCTGAGCTGGTAGCACTAGATATTTTTTGGGTGGTAAAAGACATCAAAGATAGGAATAGTGCTAATTTCATTTGTAACTGGAATTTCAGGATTTAACAGACAGCAGATTCAGATTCAGTCTGTGGCTTAAGCATTCTGTAAAATGGTATGGATTTATTTTGGGTAGTGTTTTCTATGGAGGCATTTGAGAGATCTGAGCTATTTCTGGGCACTAACTATTATTGCTGGCTAAGGAATAGTAGGTCTTGCTGCAGTTCAGGTTCCTCAAGTGACTGTGGCTTCTGTGAAGCACCTGCAGGCAAGAAAACAATTTTATCTTTGTGGAAAAACAGGGAACTAGCAGGTCTTAGATTTAACTGAGCTGCCCTTCAACTGCTGGATTACTGTGTGACTGTTCTTTGGCAGAAGACATGTATGCTGTGCTCACGTCCTGGACAGACCCTCAACTTCTTGGCTTTGAAGGAGCTACACTTTACTAGCAAAGGATTAGAGCAGTTTTTACCAAAGCCATTGGGTATTACAGAGGCTGCAGTTGTTTCTGGTAGTGAAATACCCAGTCAGTGTGCAGAGATGTTGGACTCCTGTTTTATGACCAGAATGTTATGTTGTAGCAGATGGTGTGTACCTGAGTACAGAGGGAGTAATCTTCACCTATATCAAGGTACTCAAGGACCCAGTAGCTGTGAACTGATGTCTCTCTTATGTCTCAAGTCCTGCTGACTTGTTTCAAGTTATGAAAACTTGAAAGTACTGGCCTTCCCCACAGCTGCCCTGTGGCTGAGTACAAATGACCTGGCAGCTCAGGCCTCTTCACATTTCTAATACTGTTATCACAGACTTAATATCCAAATGCTTTCTATTGCCCTTTCTTTCACATGGAAGAGCTGTCCCAGTGTGCCATGGGGTGGTTAGCCTTTGCCATACTCAAGTATGTGTTGATAAACTTATTCACTATTGTACTATTTTTATTCTCTTTAACTTGGTTTATTTAGACCCTCTGTAATCCAGATAGAATCCCCAAAGCCCTTGCGAATGGAGTGGGGAGGAAGGCTGTAAACATCTGCAGTCTCTGATTCTGTATTTTGTTTTGGTTTTGTATTGCAAATGGCAGTTTCTGCAGAGTTCATGTTCTCTGCTTTTGCTGCATGTGCTGCTTCCCCCTTTCAGTAAATTTCCATGGTTGGTTTCTTCCCACCTGTGCTCCAGACTCAATCAATACCTTCATCTTCTAGAAGATTGCAACTGCTTTCAATGTGTTTCTATTCTTGTTCCTGTTTCTTTGGTCTACATTTTGACCTGAAACTCTCTCCTAGGTATGCTACAGCTTAAGACAGCAGGAAGACCTCAAAGTGTCCAGAGTAACAATATGAATTATGTTGTGTAAAGGGTGTTAACCAAGACAGTACTTTTATGGAACCTATTACTAAATTCTGTATCTTAAGTTTTAGTGGATGTCCTGGCTCAGCAAACTAGTTGAAGAAATGATCTTACTTAAATACCTTTTCTTCCAGTGGTTTTAGTTAGCATCAGTTCTCTACTTTGGACGCCTAAACTCTTCATTTGTCAAAAGGGCTGGCAGAGGCCATGGGGGCTGATGTTGCTACTGAAGAACAGGTTTGTTAAGCTATGTACTAGTGAGCCAATTATCACTGAATGCACTAATTGCAACTTAGTGTTTTGGAGCAGCCTCTGCACATTCTGGTGTCCCAAGAGCTTGCAGGAGATGCAGGACCACCCAGCACATTTGGCTGAGGCCATTTCATCTCCCTTAAAAATCCCATCTTGTCACTGGCTTTAGTTGAGAGAGGAAGCCCCTGAAAGGTGTCAGCATCTGCCTTGGGCTGGCTTCCCTGGGGGTTCTCCCTTCTGCTGGTGCAATGCACAGGGCTGAGAGCAGGGCTGAGACCAGACGTGGTGGGTGGTGTCTGTCAGGCCGTTGAGAAGCAGCTGTGGTCCTGCCCTGGCACTGCATGACCAGCAACAGGGCTGTGCTGTCCCTGGGTGATACAAGTCTCTGCTACTGGAGGGAGGGAGCCAGTAAGCGAGGCTCAGCCTGGCCCTGCTTCTTGTCCCAGGGGGTTGCTTCATGCTGACTACATCCTTGACCGTTTCTGCTCCTCAGAAGCTGTTGTCAGTGCTTGCAAGCTCCACCTCCCCTCTGCTCCCTTCCATCTCTTCAAAGGACGTGATAAGTGTCTGCAGCTCTTTGTTCTATGAAAATCTGGGTATGTGGCTTGCAAAGCAGACAGGTTGGCTGCACCTTGCTTGCACCACTGGTTTGTGTAAGGGGAAGCTGTAGGCGCTTCGAGCCTGTCTGCTGCCCCTGCTGGCCTAGGGCCTGCTGCCCTGCCTGAAAGCCCGGCCTCACCAAGTCTTTGTTTCCAGACCTTTGAAGCTGTAGTAGGTGATGGAAAGATTGGTATAGTGGTAACACAGTAACTTCTTCCTGAGAACCACTGTTTGTTCAGTGTTAGTGGAGGGGGGGGGGAAATGGGGCAAATGTGCTAATTTCCAGTCTTGGCGTTTCAAGATCAGTCTTTCATTGAATTGTTCATGATGCATGAATGTAGGAAACATTCACTGTAGTATTTTTCCTTTCTCCTAGCTACCTTTTGGAGGAGGGGGAAAAAAGCCAAATAATAACTTTTACACCTGCGTACTAGAGCCTTCTGGAAGCTTGTTAAGGTGTCCAGCAGGAATAATAAAACCACAATTTATGTGGCCTATGATGACAAGCTGAGGTTTTTATGGAGTTGGTGTATTTGCTTGAAAGAATCCTTTGCAGAGCAGTTACACTGAGGCTCTGGGCACAGTAGTACTACTGAGACCTTCCCATCTTTTCATCTTTGTGCTAACATTCTTATGGAGCCTGTGAAGTGATGTTAAGAGTAAAAAAAATAATAAATCAGACTAGTGCCATGCAGACCACCCTGGTAACGCTCACCCTTCGTGCCCTGCCCCTCAAGTCAGTGCTCATAGACCTCGGCGAAGCTCGTGATGATAGGCAGCGTGTTCAAAAGCAAATCTGCAAGAGCATTTTGGGGTTTTATTTTCTTGATATCTAAATACCATCCTGTTGTGCACACCCCGCCCCTTCTAAAGTACCTAAGCACTTGGGAGATGTTGCTGCTGGGACCCTTCTGCCTGGCAGTATGAGGGCGTGAGCTGGGTGACTGGGATTGCCTGTACCCTAGCCTGGCAGCTCCATCCGGGCAAGTGACTGGAAAGTCACTTGCTGGAAAGTCTGTCTTCCCCAGATAAGTGTGTGTGAGCTAGTTGGGGGTGGAGAGGCGGCTGTTAACGCTCCTTGTATCTAACGGTTACAATTAAGGTAACTGAACACTTCCTGTAATTAGCTACTGGGTTTGGCTGCAGGGACCGGCCACTGCCCCAGCCTGCAGGGAGACTGAGCACCCGTGTCCAGGGTGCTGCTCTGGCAGGGTGCTCATGTCACTGCTCCTTGAGATGTGTGGAAGGCTTCTGTTCCCCCCACTGGGGGAGAGATGGGCAGAAATGTGGTGAAATGGCAGCGCAGGAGGGCCCTTTCAGTCCTATCTATTTATTTATTTATTATAATATTTTTTTCCCTCTGTGACTGTACAAAAGTTTTGAGCCAAATTGAGCGTAGGATAAAAACCACAGGTTGGCAGGCAAACAAACCCTGGGTCATGAAATGAGTCAGCAGAAGAGATGAAGCTGCAGTGCCCTGGGATAGCAGAGGCCCTCAACTGCACCTCGTAAGAGCAGCACTGTCCACACAGGGAGCTGCTGTTCTGTGGCCCTGCCCTGCAGCTGTTGGAGAGAACGTGTGAAGTGACACTTCTGGGTGAATGTTTTATGCTTTTGTCCAAAACTGTGGGTTTGTGGGAAGAAGTATTTGGTGGTGATGCTGGCATTTGTTACTGCTACTTGCCTCCTTATCCTGTCCCTAGCTGCTGATTTCTTTCCTTCATGTCCTCCCCCTCATGGTTTTGATGGCCACCTCTCTGCTGTGCCAGCACAGCTCTCCTTGTCTCGTGTCATGAACTGGCTGAAGGAACTGATTCAGCTGTAAAATGTAACAGAACAAACAAACAAAATTTCAGAAGAAACTTTCAATCTGTTTTGGTCCCCCTGTGTAGGTCAGGGCCCAGCTGCACAAACTGTAGGTTCAAAAACTGCCAGTGCTGCAGTTCTGGGGTGATGGCACTTGCAGCTACCACTGCTGCTGGGAAGTCACTGCCCTGTGTCTGGCCACACACACATCAGTGCTGCCTCTAGGAATAGGAGAAGATGTCCCTTGAAGTGGTGTAGAAAAATGATTTTTGTGGCATGGGGGAGAGACGTGTTTTGTGTTAAAGGTCCTAGGTAGTGACATAGGGATTTTTCTCATGTTTCCTATGTGACTTTAGAATAGTGTACTCATCTATACCTCTGTCTTCCCATCCTTTAGTTTTGTTTGGGAAAGGTTGTAACATCTAGAAAGCAGTTACCTCTTTCCTGTATGTTTGTGAGGCTTTAACCCTTCATGAAAAATATGGTATCCAAACTGCAGAGCAGAATTGCTGTACTCAGTGTCCCCTTTCAGTAGTAAACAAATACTTACCCTGATCCATCTTTAAACATGCTAAGTGTGTCATGCCCTTTACACAGCAATGTCACTCTGTTTACACTCCAGCTCCACTAAAGATTTCATTTGATCACAGCACTGGAGATGAATGATTCACAGCGCTTGAAAAATTTCAGTCTGAAATTTCAGATTAGATTATTTCTGACATCCTCAGGATGTAGCTATAACAACTCTTGTAGTACTGTGGAAAGCTGCTGAAACCTGGTAGAGTTTAAGTGGAATATCTCCAGATCAAGCAGAACTCTGCTCAGAATGGTGCTGCTTGTTCTGCTGTTTGTTCCTAAGTGTTTCCATGTGTAGATGTAACTCAGATCTGTCATTACCAGCTGATAATTGAGAGCAGGCAGGTTGACAAAGCAGAGAGGTTGTGACAAACAACAACAAAAAAGTACACACCCTCATCCTTCACCTATGAGCTGTTCCTGGCACATCACCATACATGACTTGTGCACCAGGCCACATGCAGGAGCTGCAGAGGAGCAGTGGGTTTACCTATATGTGATATATTTATTTGGCACTAGTAATATGTAGCTATTTTTAAGGACATGCTTCTTCCTACAGTGAGTGAAAGCTTTTCTTTTAAGCTGCTGACGTTGAGCTCAAATTTTAAAACTACTTTTTGCAGTTGAAAACTAAACTTGACTATGCTTCTGTCCTCCCTCTTAATCCACTCTCTTCAGCTTCCCTAGTGCCTTGCTGGTTGTGATTTGGGGACCTTCAGATCAGCTCAGAGCTGCAGTACCTGTAACTGCATCAGTGAAACAAAGTGGAGTGGGCAGTTGGGCACCAAGTGAAGGCAGTAGCCTCTGCGTGAGGCAGAGGTGACATCCAGAAACAAACTCTTCATCTCTATTTCACAGCCAGTGGATGCTAAGAGGCTGTGATACTGCACTGTGTGAACTGCTGTTGGGAGAAAGGGGGGGGAAAAAGCCCCAGACCATCTCTAGCAGTTGTGCTGGTACAAAGTGTGAGATGGGGAAGGGAAAATTGACCTCTTTTGTATCTACTTTTGCCCATGAAAGCCAAGCTTTATTTTCTCTCAGATAATTCAGAAGTGAACATCATGTCATGCCTATACCCCAAATAACCATGAGGAAGAGAAACAGGAAAAACTGCAGCATTAGAGTTTACTTGGACCATGCTGATGCACCGTGTTCCACATGGTGCAGCAATGCCACTCAAAACCTGCCTTTTATTTACAGTTTTCTTTTATCGAGAAAGTTTTTGAAATTAATAAATTCCAAAGGAAATCTTTTCAACAACCATTGGATTTCATTTGTCTGGCTTTTAAATAGTCTGAAGCCTTATCTGTTACAGGAATCCTCTGATCTTTCCAGGATGTTTTATACGTCCAGTAGCTGCTTCCTCTTATAGAAGTAATGTCGTTTGGAAGTGAACAGCACCCGCTGAAAAAGCTTTTGTCTGCAATCAAATTGGCAGCGACTGAGAAAATCCAGATGATCTCCCAAAGGGGGACTCTGTGCAGCTGGGCTGTTCTTTGTTACAGTAGTATTTTGTTCTTGCTGTTTCAACACGTGTTGTGTTCTGCCACACACACCTGCCAGTACTGTGGTCTTCCTGCTATGATGTCAGTGTGAGTGGGACAGGGTAGGACAGTGCTCTGGTGAAACCAGTGGCACTCAGAGTCCAGTTGCAAAATGGCCGAGTTTATCCCTGCTGGCTGGAGGAGAAGAGCTGGGATTGCTGACATCATTTCTCTTCAGAAATCTAAAGCCATCCAAGGACAAGATTCTTCTCACCTCTTGCTTTCAGAAGATTTTTTTTCCCCCTCACCTAGTTTAGCTGATGACATGTATTTGGATTTCACGGAGGTCTCTCGGCTTCCTTCCAGTCTTGACATTCTTTGGCCAGCTGTCAGATAGTATCTACTACATGTGTAGAATAATGGTACTCTGGTGTTAGAACATAATGCTGAAAGGTTACATTTAAGTCAGCAGTGTGACAGAGGTGATCATGGACCTCTTCAGCTGGGCACAATGTGCTGCCTGGGTGACTTAGTGAGTGGAGGAAAGATGCATAGAGGCTTTCAAGGCTAATTTCCTCCTTGACTTGGTTGATAGCTTGTTTGTTCATTAGCATCTTTATAGTGAATATAAAACCAAAAGCTGCTTTACAGCATAATTAAAAGAAATATATAATTTCTTACAGGATAGCCAGATTTGTTTGTTTGACCTGAGTATCTAGGAATATCAAAACTCAAAATTGGCCTTAGGAGCCTGATAATCTCAGAGACAAGAATTTACTCAGAGACAAGAATTTGCTAAACTAAAGCTGTCTAGTTTCAAGTCATGATGGATTAAAGAGAGTATCACTGACCTGGTTTCACTCTGTTAGGCTTTCTAATTAAACAGGGTGTTGTAGAAAGTAAGACCTTGCAGGGAAATACCTGGACCAGAAGGACTGAGGTTTTAAATGTCCCTTACACTTTAAAAGATACTGCTTTAAAGATTCTGCTTGAGTGGTAACCCCAGGACACTAATTATGGAGACCCACAGCTGATGGGAGGAAAAACTTTGCTAAGGATGTGGCCAGCCTTGATCATCCAGTCCTGATCACCTTTCTGAAAAGGTTCCAATGCCTTGAAATTATGGAAGCACCAGTCAATTGTAAAAACAAACATATGAGGATTAAGTCAAATATGCAGGGGTCTGCCTATGGCTTTGAGCTGCTCTGTAGCTAATCCATCTGATATATGCTGGTTACTGCAATGTTCTTTACTCATCCAAATACTGCAGAGATCCTGTAATTTCTTTGCAGTAGTAGGATGTCTGGAAAGGGAAGATCTCTTAAAAAAAATGAAATAAATTCTTATCATCCTTGTTCAGGCAGTTGTTTGGTTTTTTTTCTAACAACACTACTTTGGACCAATAATGGCTCAAAACACCTTCTTTTCTACTATTCTAGAGTAATGGCTGTTTCTGTCTGCTCTTTTTGTAGATTGAACCTCCTAGTCCTTACACCAGCCTGGAAACTCAGGTTAGTACCACCCATCCCCATTTCTTTCTTGCAAGAGATTCTCTGAAAGAGAGGGCTGAATTTGCTGTTGGCCACCATATTGATGATATTTAACCATGTGCATGGAAAAGGTGCAATAGCAGTAGCTCCCAACATGACTGACTGGACAAGTAGGGAACTGGACTCTTTACAGGAAACACTGGGGGTGGATGGTGAGGAAGGGACCTGGTGTACAGTTGGACAACAGCAGATATGACTTGTATTTGTTGGAAAGAGGGTACAAACCTCGAGGTAGTGCAAGCATCCATTCATGGGATTCTCATTTTTTTCTTTATACTCAGCTTCCTAGCTGTTGTTATGATCCCTGCTGCTAGTGAGTTACTCTAAACTACTCTTCTGGTGCTGATTTTCCTCTTTAGACATTACAGTGAATGGTAATGAATCTGTGGAGATGCCTGGTACCAGAAGGTCAAAGTGACAGAAGGGATTTTTAAAAGTCACTGATGTTTTGATTTATGTTTTCTAACAAAGCAGCATCATTGATTTCCATCCTGGCTGATCTTTGGAAGGCAGCAAAGGCAGTGGCTCTTGCATACTGAAGATGAGTGTTTATTCAGAACACACATTTCCAGTGGCCCTTAGTGACTGCATAAATATTTCTACCTTTGTCTTCTGCTCGCCTTTCTCCGGGGAAAGCTTTTGACTGCTTTGTTATTTTTTTCAACAAGCCTACTACATCTTTTTTATGGACCTCACTTTGGAGCCAAGCCCGTGTGAGTTGAAACTGGCAAGGAAGGATCACATAAAGATTGTTATATGCAGTGGCATTGTAAAGTGGTCTCAAAACACAAAAGTACATAATAAAGTGCTAATCCATGCATGACGTAGAAATAAAAATAAGCAGTAACAATGAATACTTACCACTGACTTGAAGTAGTGTGAGAACATCCTTGTCAGAGAAGGTACTAGGGGAGAATGTGCATGTGAGTAGGAGCAAGAGAATCTCACACTTGGAGGAGAAGGAAATGAAAGGGAGATCATCCAGCTGGTACAGCTGCTGGCTGCAGCAGATTACTGCCTGAGGTGATGTCTTCTGCCCCACATACCAGTTTTGTCTTCCTCTTCAGCATTACTGAAAGTCACATCCACTTCTAAATCCATTTTCTGTTGAAAGCTGCTCACTTCTGACCTTGATATAGATTAAGAGAACCAAACCCAACTTCTTATGGGCAAGGCACAAATGGCTTAGTGTTCTAGACTGCTGGGGACTGCTCAAATGCAGGACCTGAGGTATCCTGGCATGACGAGGGAAGGGAATGCCTCTTGAGAGGTGGAAGCCTGAGTATCACAGCTGAAGGTCTGAGCATGACTAGGGATATATTTCTCTTCAGATGAAGTGGTCAAAAGCATTTGGATTAGCATTGGAAGTTGCTGCTTTATATTCAGACTAAGAAGTTTGCAGTTTGAGACTGGGCTGCAGTCAGCTGCAAGTATCTCTCTTTGCTGTGAAAAAGTAATGTGAGAAAAATAACAGCAGCAGCATGAACGTTTTGCTGACTTGATCTGGGCACTGACTAGCATGGCTGGTAAAGAATCCTCAGGTTTGCAGAAGTTTCACCACCTGCTTTCACTTCCTTTTTCTTTGGGGACAGATGGAAGCAGAGGGTAGTGCAGCATTCATTTGAGACGTGTTGAGTAGACTAGTGAGCAGCTTCTTTGCTTTTGTGGTTTCCTGCACAATGTTGGGATAAATTGGCTTGTTCGAGTTTCTCTTCACTGCCCTCTGGTTTCCTGTCTTGGCTCTGCTTTGGTTGGTATTTTGAATGTTGACTTTTCAATCCCATGCTGTGTGTTGAAAGAGAACTGTATTCTGGAGGTCTTCTCATGATTTTTTTTTTCATATATTTTCCTCACCTGTACCTAGTCTTGCAGCCAGCTGTACAACTGTTGAAAATTTTACAGACATAGCTGCTAGTGATCCTCTAAAGAAAGAATGGGTACTCTTTCACCCAGCTCAGCTTCAGCAGATATCTTTGAATTCCTCTATAGAAAGATATTTTGGGTTGTGCATAAGCAAGCAGAGGGAAAGCACCTATATGAGCTAAGCAAGTGGTTTTGACTGATATTTCTAAGGAAAAGACATTTTCTGTCAACTGAATATTTTTTTGCAGCGTTTCATTCACATTCTTCTCTCTTTTGGAGGCATATCACAATACTTAGTTCAAATGGGACTAGCCAAACCACACTGCTCGTGTTAATCACATAGCAGTGTGTTTGGGATTGGTTTTATTCATTCGTATCTGCATGTGCTGGGACAGTGTGTCAAAAGATGGTGCAGTTGGGAAGTTCTTGCTTTCCCTCTTTTTTTTTTTAAGTGGGATTATATAGCTCATAGACAGCTATTCTTTAGCTTTTGTAATGAAAAATGGTGTGTAACAAGAGTTACTTATGTAATGTATACATGTGGTACAGCAGATGAACAACTATTTAGTCAGCTGCATTTGAGGGAGTAGGATGTGGCAAATTTACTTGTCTGTGTTGCAAAGTGATGCTTATCTAGGGTCAAACCCAGAAGCTTGATCTTTACTGTATTGGGAAGAAATATTTTGAAAACAAACCTCCCATTTCCTATCTCTAATTCTCACTATGTGCAAATGCCACAAACAGATAGCCCTGAGCATCCTTGAGGTGTTTGATAAGGTCACACTGTCAGGATTCTTTTGGAGGGTTCAGATGTGTTTGTCTGCACTATCATGCAGAGAAGCTGAGTGTGATTTGGAGAAATGAAGAAAATGAAGAGAGAATGAAAGCTGTTTTAAGCAGCTGAGATGGTTGTACATTACATCTGAAACAGCTGTGACTCCGTGAGTACTTTTCTCACTATTTCAGAAGTGATCTCCATTGATGATACTGTGGCTGTTTGCATTTTGCAGTGCATTCTTCGTTTCACAAAAATACCAGGATCCAAATAGAATGGCTTTAGCAGCATTGAGCCCAGAGGGAAATTTTGGCCCAGTTTTTTCATTCCCTCGGAGCAGTGGAGTTTCTGATGGTCTTTGGGTTAGAGAGATCATGATCAGTCTCCTTCCAAAGCTGTAGCTTTGTGACTGTTAAAAGTTGTGTGATCAGATGTTGTGGAGCCCTCAAAGCTTACTGATTACTGACCATGGAACATTGCAGCTGAGGAGGGAATGTGGCTCTGTGTGGCAGGCAGTGGGACTGAGTAATCAGTGCAGCAGCTGCAGTCCTGGCCTCTGCCTTCACCTGCAGCAGGTAGACTCTGCCAGATCTTTGCCTTTAGCCAGTGCTGACCCCAGCATAAGCACCCTGCAGTGCTTGCTCCAGGAGCTGCTGTCTGAGGGGTGCTGGGTGTAGCCTGCATCAGGCAGATGTGCATCCACATCTACGTAGTGGTTTATTTTCCACCACTTGGAGGTCAACAGCATCTCTTTCAAGTATTCTGGCAATAACAGGAGAACCTGTACAATTCCTTCTTCACAGAACACCGCTTTTCCCTTTGTTGTTAGAAGTCAGAATGTGAACTGATTTTTTGCTGTGCAGTCTACTGAAGATGTTTTCACCAGGGCACTTGTGTAAGAGTAGCCAGTGGCTTGCAGCCTGCCTTTGCATGATGAGTGCATTTCCAGCTGCTGCTGATGTGGGAAAGTTGGAGATGGATGAAATATCAGGTGGACTCAGACTCCAAACACGAGACCTGTGTGTAGCACATGTGCCTTGCTAGGAGTATTTCAGCTAGACCAAGCAGAGACACCAGTCCAGGTAGGATTCCATTGTCAGAGAGCCAGGATGAATGGTGCATTGAAGGCCTCTTCCCATGGAACACAAGTGCTCTCCCATGTTGGTGAAGTCAATATTAATGCTTGAGTATGGGAAGTAGTGTGCTTGTCATCATCCGCCAAAACCAGACTGCTTTTTAATGCCCTTTTGTAATTGGGGTGTACCCTGCCTGCAGTGGAGCAGCTCAGTACCTATTATCCATGTCAGCCTCTTGTGTCTGGGAACAGATCAGATGCCAGTAGCTCCCAGACAAAATTTGTATTTTAACAGTTATGTCTTTAAAGGGACAAGGGGAGAGAATTCCGCTTGTTATTGTCCTTCTGCCATTTAATTTTACTTTAAAAGCTAGCTCTTTTTAGAACAAAAATGCCCTACCCTGGAGAGTGTCATGGAAGGAACAAAAATTGTCATACTAAAAGGTATTTGTTATTCTGCAGTTCCTTTCTCTGAATTGATTTCTGGCTTAATTCAATAAAAGACTCTGAACTGAAGGTTTGTGGTGTGCCGCTCTGGTGAGGGTGTTGTACTTCACAATTACCTGGCCACTTTGAAAAGCAAAAACATACTCTTGTGAGTGCCTGGCAAGATGCCTTTGCCATCGGTTTGAGTCAATAACTTCACTGCCTGTAGGATCTCTATATAGTCGTGTGCTCGATTGTTTGACCTTTAATTATTCTTTTAAACCCAGAAATCTAAAAAGGGAACACTCATCTGTGATTGCAAATGGGGACTCAGGGCTGTGATCTTCCCCTGTAGCCTGCAGGCAGGAGATGTGCCACCCAGAAGCACATTTCTGCCTGGAAAGCTCATGCACCTTTTACCTGCTTCTTGTCTGGGAGCAATGGGGTACTGTCAGCCCTGCCAGGATCCACAGCACAAGCAGGGTGACAGTGGCAGCCTAATCTTGCATCTTAAACCAGAGATGGTTGTTGGTGAGTGCTTTGCAATTCTGTGTGTGGATTTGGTCAGCATCTGGGGGCAGCTCTAAATCACCATTTCCCAGTAAGGGTTGATAAGAAGGGCAAAATTAAAGATACTGTATCCACTCCCAGAAGCAAGAATAGCAACATTCACAGTGTTATTTGTTAGAGTACCATATGGAATAGAATAATTAAATAATTGAAAAACCTCTTTTAGAAAGTGTGACTAAAAATAATGACTCTGAATCTTTTCTGTCTCTGTTTCTGAGCATGCTTGGGATTACTTTCTGAGTTGTGGTTATCTCACGAGTTAGAAACTTAGGGATTTTTCCCCCAAAACACCATGAATCTTGGAACCTGTAGGGCAAAAAGCATCTTGCAGTTCCTGTGACAAGATGGTTGTTGACTGGCAACACCATAAACATGGAGTCTTTCATAAAATCATGTTGTGAAGGTAAAGTAAACCAGATAAATATTTTTCTTCCAGCTCTCTCATTTGGGGGACAAGAAGGGGTGTGCATTTCATAATGGGTGAGGTGCTGAAGTGAGCGAAGAGCTGAAATGCCCATGGGATATATGGCCACTGGGGAAAATTCTCCATTTTCTTGTGGTGACTGCTCACTTTAATTAAGGATTTTGCATTCTGCTGTCAAAGTGAAGAGGAAACAGCATGTTTTCCTTCCTGCTGAGGAACATGAAAATACAAATAGAACTTGTTAGACTTACCTCTAAAATCTTCATAGTGCAGTTCCCGTAGAAACATCCAATGCAGTCATACTGCTGAGCTGTTGTTGTCTAATAATCAGAGACACTGATTTTGGCAAAGATAAGCCCAGAAACACAGTGGCTAGAAATGTCCACATTGTAAAATCAACAAGAAAGCAAATTTAGGTCTTTTTAGGAGAATGTTTCTTTCAATTGTATGTGCTGCGTGGGTCTTTTTGGGAAATACTCAGCAGCATTAACAGGATATTACTTGCATTGAAGTTATCTAGGGACAGTCTCATTCATCTCAGGAAGCATTTTGGGAAGTTTCAACTTGGGTTGCATGCACAGTCATTGTATGAGATTCAGCCACGTTCACAGAGAAAGTAAAGGAAGAGCATATGGCTTAAAATTCCATCTCTAGCCCTTGTTTTCTGCATGATTTCTATAGACAGAGAAGTTTGGCACTGAAGGCCACTGGAGTCCTTTGCAAAAGTCTGTTTTGTGACCATGTGTCAGTTAGATTCCTTCCAAACAATAGTGTGAAACTTGAATTTTATGTGTTTTTGGTTTTTTTTTTTAATAAGATACTTTTAAAAATTCAAAATTCTTAGCCATCTTTCTAATTTAGGAAGGAAAAAAGCCCCTCAGCTCACAGTGAACTGGCTGCTGTGTAATAATGACTCCTTTCTCCTATTCTTTGGAGGATATTTGATACTTCCAGTATGTTTTCAGTTATCTTGGTGCTTGTAAAAGCACTGAGAATGAAATATTCCCAGACCCAGCATATGTGGAAAGGACAGGATGGTATTTTCAGCTCTTGTCTGAACTCTGCATCCAAAGCTTGCTAAGCATCCTTCCTCTCATTTAATTGAGCCTGGACTACAGCTCATTCTCTGGATGTCAGATGTGGGTTGGTATTTTTTTTGTTGTTGTTCTCAGAATTATTTCTGGCCTATCTAGTGGGTTGTCTGTCCCTTTTAATACTCATTTGAGAAAAGATTCCTGTCCTTTCTAGTAACAGGTAAGTTTCTAATTGCCTGTAAGTCAATTCTTGTGTGATGCAGCTTCAGGAACATGAGGTGCTTCTATGGAGTTATCTTTAACTATTAATATTTTTAATAGTACACCTAGCTAAACCTAATGCTCCCAAGCTAAGATCTTCAAAAGAGATGAGAACTGTGCTCTTTCCCAGAAGAAGCTCATTTGTCAGTAGCCTTTAAATTTGCACAGCACTCAAAATACTCTACCAGCAATATCTGATTTTTGTGAAGTGTTTAGCACCTGATGGAAAGAAACAAAATTTAATTTTGTGCTTGCTCATTTGTATCATATAGGGCAAACTGGCAGAAGGGAAGTGATATAAATTATGTTAATTATAATTAATTACCATCAGAACCAAACAGTTCATTATGACCCTGTCTCTGCTGTACATTAAAGCTATTGTATGCTGTCATGCTCTGCAGTTCAGATGACATCACAGAATAGGAAAACTCTTGATTATTCCAGAATAGTGGTATTTGGCCTAAAGGATAAAAGATTAATATTTGATACCATGAGGTCTGAGTGGTCCCATGGAGAACTTGCTGTCCAGTAGCACTCCAGGGTCTTTCTACATGGAGCTGTTTTCCAGCAGGTCAACCCCTAACCTGTACTGGTGCCTGCTGTTATTCCTCCCCAGATGCAGGACTCCACACTTTTCCTTATTGAACCTCATGAAGTTCACCTTCTCTCAGCTCTCCAGCCTATCCAGGTCTCTCTGAATGGCAGCACAGCCTCTGGTGTGTCAGCCACTCCTCCCAGTTTAGTATCAGCAGCAAACTTGATGAGGGTGCACTTGATATCCCCTCGTCCAGGTCATTGATGAAGACATCGAACAAAACTGGAGCCAGTACAGATCCCCGGGGAACACCACTGGCCACAAGCCTCCAGTTTGACTCTGTGCCACTGATCACAACCCTCTGAACTCTGTTGTTGAGCCAGAAACAGACCAATTGGTTATGCCACATTTCTAGAGTTTTTCTACGAGAATGTTATGGGAGACAGTGTCAAAAGCCTTACTGAAGTCAAGGTAAATGACATCTGCTGCTCTCCCTTCAACTATCCACTTGCTTCATAGAAGGATATCAGATTAGTTAATCAGGATTTCCCTTTGATAAATCCATTCAGGCTACTCCTGAAAACTTTCTTTTCTTCCATGTGTCTAGAGATGGCCTCCAGAATGAGCTGCTCCATCACCATTCCAGGGATGGAGGCGAGGCTGACTGGTCTGTAATTACCAGGGGCTTCCTTCTTGCCTTTTTTGAAGACTGGAGTGATGTTGGCTTTCCTCCAGTCCTCAGTCACCAAACCTGTTCTCCATGTTGTTTAAAAAAATGATGGAGAGTGGTAGAGCAACAATATCAGTCACCTCGCTCAGCACTCAGAGCTTAAAACACATTTTTATCTCTGGAGCCCTTGTGGACTGGATTGTCTGATGAGTAATTCACTGTGCCTCTTCTGACTGAAGTGGAGCAGTGTGGCTTTCTCCAGGCTGAGGAGGTGACTTACTGTGTTAATGTGAGCAGGGAGTAAAATGCAGGTTGACTTGCCAGCCTGGCAGGTTGGCAGCATGAGTGGTGTGTAGCTGTGGAGGGTTGTGCTGCAGGTGCAATGAAAAGCCCCATGCAGGTCACCAGCCCCTGTGTGAGGTTACTGCTTGTGTGGTGCTCTCTGTGCAGCATTTCTTGGGAGCCTTCTGGGATGCATTTCACTTTCAGATTGGAAATGATACTGAAATGTGGGGTCTATTTCTGTTCTATTTAATTTTCTGTAATAGCCATAGGTAAATGCAGCTGAAAAGGCTGTTGTGGTGCTGCTGGTTTTGTTTTGTTTTGTTTCTTTCCCCTTGCAAGTTTCTTTTCCTCTGGTCACACTGGGATTAGACCTCCATGGCATGAACAGCTGTTGTGTAGCAAAGTAACTTAAAGTGATATTTCCATTTTTTGGGCTCTCGAGTATAGCACAGAAGCTGAAAATGCAGAAATAATTTCTTAAAAGCAATCAGCTAATAATTGGATAAATGTAGACATGCACAGCTGTGTTTTGTATGTAGCATTTTCCAGCTCTAGTCACAATGATTTTTGTAGCCAGGGCAAATTCAAAGCATGTACCCCCATTTTTTTGTTTTTGTAATTACCTAGTCCTTCAAGTACTGGCCACTGTAGTACAGAGAGAACCTACTTATAAACCTGCTGTTCTCCCTTTACAGAAGGAGAAGGAATTATGCAGAACGTTCTTTTGCTCTCCTGCCTGGGCTGCTGCACAGACCACATGTGCACTTCTTCACGGTAACCTTCCTCATCCTCCAGCTGCCTTGTGTTATGAACTTGTTGATACAACTTCGGAGTTCCTCTAGTTTTGCCTCATTGTCAGCGTTTACTGGCATGGCTAGAAGGGGAATTAACTGGGCTTTGGGCTGGCAATGAAAACTTATCAGTAGCTGGTAAACCTGGTGGAGATGTGGAGGTGATGTCTGCGTTACATGCTCTGGTGTTTTGTGTCCCAAGTGGGAAAATGTCTGCAACTGGATAGATCACAGTGCTGAAGCCAAAGTAAGATTGATTTAAAAGAAAAAATATGCAGATGTTTTATTGCCTTGACTTCCAGCAGTGTTTATTGCCACTGGTGTTGATGGTGCTGAGGCAATGGGCTGCTGAGTGACAGTCGAGTGGGTGGCACTCCCAAGGGTGCTAGCTGGGCTAGGTTAAATTTGTCTGAAAATGCTTTTCCATGGGGAATTAAAAAGTGAGCTAATAATCTTCGATTTCTTGAAATGTGCCATTTATTTGCTTTTTCAGGGAAAAAAAACCCAACCTAACAAACCCACAGCCAAAAATCATACCACACAAAATTGTGACTTGCTGCTCTGGACTTTTGCTAGTACTGGTGAGAACTCTGTGGTTCACTGTCATTTCTGTGACTGAAAATCTTCACACTGGCCCAGGCCAAACAAAGCCACATAAATGTCATGTCCTGTGCACAGCAGCTGCTCTCCCTCCCCTTCAGCTCTTCTGTGGCATCCTGGCCATGAAGCTGGGGGTGGCCCTGGCCGTGAACCATTGCATCCAGTTACACAGGCAGCCTTGCTCTTCTCCATCGGTTATGTTTGACTGCCACAGCAACCTATGCATTAGGTAAGGTTTTATGAAGAGTGAGCATTTGGAAGCTGTGTCCAGTAATCAGCAAAGCATCTAAATTTGAGGCTTGCCTTTCAAAGCTAAAGCCAGACCCTGCATTATTGCCTAAGCTCTGTGTATTGTGTGCATGTACAGAGTTGATGGCCTCAGAACAGGATTAGCAAGCTCTGTCATGCAGTGAAAATACCAAGATTTCTGAGTCTTGCAGTGCTGCAGCCTCGGGCTGAGCCATCATGTGCCCTCTCTGCCTGCTTGACATTTGCAGCCTGTCACCCCACAGCATTGTGTATGTCCGTTCTCAGAGCAAAACAAACCCAAACACGACGTCCTGCTGAGGCTTGTGTCCTCCTGTGAAGGGTGTGGGATTTTGCCCAAGCAGTGGGAGCCCCAGGGGGACCCTCTCCTTAGGCTGGGAGGGAGCAACCCAAGGTGCTCAAGCAGGGCAGTGGGAGGGCAAGCTGTGCAGTCCCTCATGGGGAGGGTCAGTTCCCTGCATCTTGTTGCAGGTCTGTTTCTCTGTGTGCTGCTGAACTGGAGAAAAAAATCTGCAGTTTTAAGATGAAAATAGAGGTTGAGGAGCCTGTAGTGCTGGGGAGCCTGTGGTACTGGCTTCTGTTAGGTAGCAAGTGCCAGGTGCTGATATTTCTAATGGGCTTAGAATTTGTATGCATTACAGCAAAGCCAAACTTGAAGAGGAACTTCCATGCAGGTTCAATAAGCTCCTGTCTCTGCTTGAAGAGTTGGCTTTAAACAGCTGTAGCCCTGAAATAGTTTTCTTGCTGTTTATGTGTAATATAATTTATTTTGCATATTATTCAATGACTTCACAGGAACCAGAAATCATTTTTATTATTTGTTCCTACGTCTTTTCACTTTTAATTGTACCTTATCCTATGCAGTAAATGCTACCTAATGTTTGTAATTGCTTATAATATGGCTTTCTTCTAATATTTAAAGCAAATGAAACATTTTTAACAAATGCTGATAATCATGATATTGGAAGAGTGAATGCTTGGTGCCTGCAAAATAACACTAAGTTCATTATTTACAAATTATCTAGATGCTCATTTAGTTGTGGCCTTCAACAGTGTTTGGTTTCTTACTAGGCAGGAAACATGCAAAATTTGATTGCTTCTGGCAGCTCAGCTTTGAGCCGTTGCTGGCCCTCTTATCACTGTGCTTGGAAGCTAGACAAAGTGTCTCACAAAGGTCAAAAAGATAGTCTTGACTAATGGGTAGAAAAAAAAGACAAAGCAGAAGACGATTTCAATAACAAATCAATGAAGCTTTATCAGTATGTACCAGATCAGGCTCATGGTACCCTTTCTCAAGGCCTGCTGCCTAGTACTTTGCCTATGAAAAGATAGAAATTGGCATAAATGGAGGTCACTGTCTTTTTATTTTAGACGTCAAACTGATGACTGACATGGTTTTCTCATTCATTGTTTTTTTCCAGTCAAATAGCTTTGTATTTTGATAGACCAGCCTTTCAAAATCGACACAGGTATAAAATTGGTGATTTTTTTTTAATCTTCTTTATGAATTCTGATGTGGAGCCTAGGTTAAAACACATCCAGTGTGTGGAGTGCTAGTACCCTGCATGGTCCATGGGTCTATACCACTTTTTGGGTACAACCACAAACTCCCAACATCAAATATTGGCATATTACGTCATGTTTGCTGTGCTGAAGTTCAGTGTGAGGGAACATGGGCCCGAGGCTCCCCAGTGGGCAAGTGCTCATTGCAGAGCCAGGAGAAGACCTGGGGTGTCCTGGCTGGCAATTTTCATTTTTTATTGGGATTACCAAACCCTTTCCTTCCCACCCATGATCTTATCTGGTCATGAAAATAGTCTTAGCAAGCTGTGGAAAGTCATCCTGGAAAATTGAAGCTGTAGTGGGTCAACAGGGCTTGTCACTTGGCTGAGAGGGAGGTCTGCTGTCTGGTAGAGATGCTCTTTTCCCAACCCAGTGTTCATACTTTCTTGGAGAGTCTGTGTCCCTCTTCAGACCTTCCCGCTCTCCGTTGTCACCTCCTGCTGTAACTGTTATATGGCTCTAAAAACATACATACTTTTTTTTCTCCTAGGTTTCATGTTCTTAATTAGGTTTTAAGTTTGGATGTTTTCCATTATCTGAACATTTTCCCAATTGGGATTTCCTTTGTTTAATGTCTGTCTTACCTCTGTGGCAATTTATTATGTTCCCTATAAGTGCTGGCTGGAGTAGAACACATTCTTGATGTCCTTATTTCCATTATTGTCTGTCTTTTGTCATATTGTATATATCTGAATAACTATTTTGGTGTCTGAAACAATACAGTGGGGGCTTAAGTTCTGTCAGTGGTATATGCTTGTAAAATTTAGTATTTTTCTATTCAGCTTCAGGACTTAGATGGAAGTTAGACTTGTAGATTGTCTTTCTAGTTATGGAACAGTTGTTTTCACTAGATATTTTGAAATCTTGGATAACTGTGTATTTCCATAAGGGAAAACAATTGACAGAGCTGTGTAATAGCCTTCCTCAGTAAAATACAAGACTTGCAAGTTAGACAGTCGCATCAATGTGAAATCTCCCATGTTTTGAATTGAGGATGTTTGAGTGTATCCCTGAGGTTGACCCTTGATGCAAAAACATTTGCTTATTATTTCAGTGGCTGTTGTTTCAATTGGCAGTTGCTGTCTTAATAGGCTTTTAAATTATTTATTGGCAGTATGAAAGGGAGTGAATTTCAAAGATGCATAAGCTTTAAGTCAACACATGCAAGCTACTGCATTTAAAATGCCTGCTTCAGCATTCAGTAGGGAAGGAGGATCCATTAGGCCAGTCACAATCATAGGAGTGCAAATGCTGTGCAAAGATGTACAGTGAAATTCCTAAAAATGCTGAAGGGTGTTTGCCAGTGCTTAAAGGCATCTCTTCTTGCCTTGGAATGAGAGATCCATAGAGCTGACTAGGAAAAAATTCTTAGCAGTTACAAGTTTTAGAGTGATTTCTTCACTTCAAAACAAAACCAGAACTTTTGATATTTTCACAGAAGGTGAGCAGAAGATACTCCTTAGACACACAGCTGTGTTATGCTCACATGTACCAGAGAAGTCCTGGAGGTTCAGGTGTTCTCCCTGCTGACCTGCTGCAGAGCAGGGGGCTGTGTGAACAATGGCAGTCACCAGGCAATGCAGATTTCAGAGAGGTCTTGCCTTTATCAGCCCTTTGACCATAGTGGAAATGCATCCTATTGATGGAGAGAAGTAACATGTGTGCTGCAACCTCTTGGCCTTAAGCATCCATATAGTCCCCAGAAATTCTTGAGGGGGGTGGGGAAGGAAAAGTTAGAACAGGAATTTTCTGTCTCCTTGTTGCCATGTTTTTGTCACTAATCTCAACCATGCAATAGCAAAGACTGAATGTCTGCCCAAAGGACCAGTCCAGCTCAACCTGAGAAGTATCAAAAGCATGTATTTCACAGAGGGTCAGAGCTCATGCTCAAAGGCAGGGCAGTAGGACACAAGTGGTGGGTGGTATCTCTGTAAATGTGAACACCAGGCAGTTGTGACCAACAGCCAGAGGCAAAGTCTTACATTACAGGTTTAATTAAAGAGTCTCAGGGAATATGAATCGTCTGAACATTATAACACTCAGTAGGAACTTTGAGTCAAAGCCAAAGCATAATAAGAATTAAACCACATTTTAACCATGTACATTACAGGCATTTATATTCTTTGCTGGAGCTGAATAATGCAATATTGTAGAGCTGTAGCTGCTGTTATATATGACCTTATAAAATGTTGTGATCTTTCAAACATTTATTACTAAATAACAACCTAAGTATTTTTTCCAGTTATCCCAGTTTCATAGTTTTCCCAAGTTGAAAATTGGTTTTGGAACATAGCCTGGAAAGAACAATTATACTGGCATAATTATTTTTAGGAAAATTTGCATAGCTTGCTGCTACATAGGTATATAAAGACTTAATGGTGCTAGATGTAGAAGGATAGCTGTAAAGTGCTTTGCTTTTCTTTGCCAAGATTTCATTTAAGCATGAGATACCATCTCAGGGATTCAGAAGGAACCTGTGATTTCAGAGCAAAATATGAAAGCTGCTTCTTTAGTTTAAACTTGCTGTGTGTTACCAGAGACTAACAAAAGTAATAGGAAACAACAGCTTAAAATAGAGTTATCTGTTGTTTGTGTAATAAAGCATATGTGCATCTAAGCAGGAAAGTGGACAAAAGGGGATTGTTCCAGTCATCATCAGTCACCATTCGGTCAGGTGGAGGAGGAAGGGAATCACAAAGCACCTCCAGTATCATCTGAAAGATCACACCGTGAGTCACCAGCCAGGTCACTAAGCTTATTAGTCTTTTTGGGGTTTTTTTTTCTGTTGCTGTTATTTGTCAGCCACTTCTCCTTGCAGTCCTTTCCTAAGGACTGTGCTTTTTTACTGGTTCCTGCTGTTGATTTCTAGGCAGTGCTGGTGCTAAAATGATGTTTGAAGTTTGTCTTAGGTAAATGACACTAAAGAAATGGAGCTAATTACAAAAAGTGATCCAAGTTCTGGCAATGAAGGGTGAATATTGCTGGTGTCGAGTACACTCCCTGCTTTTTACTATTATTTGTTGTTGTTTATTAAATGTATTTAATATAAAATGCTAAAAATAGTTGTGCTTCAGAAGGAATGTGGTGATGTGGTGCTCTCCCTGGTTTACAGTCCAGGTGTAGTTCAACCAACTTGTATCACGTGTGTCCAGTCAGTAGGATCAGTGAACATGAGTTAATACTGAAGCTTCTCCACAAAGCTACATAAATACAAAATTTCTTGGCATTAGCTTAAAAATTTTTAAAGGATCTGCTTGTTATTTAATAAAGCATTAAATACCTGTCCAGAAAGCTCTGTAACAACCTTCAGGGAGATTTCTAAACACCAAAACAGGCTTAAGGCAAGTAATCTGGTATTTCTGCATCACCTTCATGTCTTATTCTTTGGGTTGGTTTGTTTTCTTATGGTTCCTCTGTAATTCAGAAGTGTACATGCTAGCCAGGACTTAACCCTGATTTTTATCATCACTGTTACAAAGCTGTGTAAGTCTGAGTAACTGCACTTTGAGTGCAGGTGGTGCTGTGGTTTGAGCATGAGAAAGGGATGCTCTGATTGCTCTTCTGTAACTGGTGTCTTAGAGCCAGCAGAGTACTAGATCATCTTGGACACAGCTTGATTCTGCTCAAATTTTTGCCCTACCTGGGCAGCTGGAAATTCGTCTCGAACTTCTAGGTGTCCTAAGAGAGCTGCTGTTTGTGCCAACTCTTCAGCCCTCCAAAGTCTTTCTGAAAGGGGTTTGAGCCCCATCTTTCCCTTTGGTAATGGCTTCAGGTGTCATCAGGTGCAGTTCTGTGTTTTCCACAAGGGACTTCCAAATTTTTAGGACAGTGTTTTAATCTGAGCTCTGATACTTGTAGTGTTTACATGACATCTTCAGCAACAATGCCTTTAGAAAGGGTTATTAATGATTTCAGTGGCTCATCAGGCCCTCCAGCAACTACTGTCCCACACTCTAAGCAAACCGTAGTAAGCTGTGGAGCAACTGCAGTGAAGGCTGTAGATCCAGCCTCGGCTAAATAATTTGCTATGCGCTGTTTCCCTGTTTATGATTCAGTTTTAAAGGCCCTTTTAAGTGAAATTGGATACACTACAAAGTGTTGGTTTCATGTGTTTTATTTGCAGTTTAATCAGCGTGATCCAGCTGCCAGTGCAGGGGAAACCAGAGCTCGATTTTTAATTATCCTTGCTTTGCTTGAGTTAGGAATTCCCAGTAGTGCTGTCTGAGAAAAGATGCCAAAAACCGCATTGTTCTTTAATTAGCTGTTGTAATTGTTTCAGTCTAATCTCCATGATTAGCAGCAGCATTAAATACAGCAGTAAGAATAGGCCTGCCCTCTGTGCTGCCCTAGTAAACACAATATTCTTTCTTCTGGTAAGGGACATAATATAAAATCAATTAGAAGCCAACTAGTGTTGATTGGAAAATGATAAAGAGCAGCTACCATGAAGTGCAGATTGCTTTCTAAAGTTAGTTTATAACCATACTTCTGGGATGGCTTTATTGCCCCGTTTGGGGGAAAACATCAGAATACAACCTCTGTTTCAGAGAAGCCCCTGAGGATCTTGCAGGGACTCCATCCTGCGTGAAAACCTAAGACCAGCCTCAAAATCTTTGCTGTCACCAAGGTTAGTGCAGTCTAGTTTTTTAGGAGAGGGTCATTCTTACCACCATGAGAAGCAGGTGCATTGTCAAATAAGAACAGTTGCAGGATATTCCACAAAGAGATGATACTGTATTGCAAGTTGATCTGAGATGTATTCTGAGGCTCAAAGATGCTCTGTAGCTGTACTTTTGTGCTAGGGCATTCTTCTTTGCAAGGAATGTTTCTCCACAAGGCTGTGTTAGATCTCTTTCAGAACAGATTATGATACTTAGTTTTGTAAAGATACAGGAAAACTACTTCATGAGAGAGATACAGAACTCCCATGTCTGCTTTGATGGTGTTGAGGTATTGCCAAGGTACCAGTTATTATCTTTGAGTCCCTAAATACCTTTGTAAATTTGACTGAGTATCATTGCATGTGGGAAACATAGGAATATTATTTTGGAAAATGCAGAGTTAAGGTAGGTCATGCAGTTTAAAGTGAGCATTTGTGAGTGTAAAATGAGCACTTAGAAATGTAATTGCTGTAGTAATGGTTATAGTCACAGAGGGTGGAAATGTATTTTGGCTGGTGCTATGTTTTTGTAAAGTAATTGATCCATCTTCTTACATCTTTTGGTGACATCTGTCAGAGCTGCTGTGCTTGTGATCCCAGATCTGCTGGTGACATTTAAGTTCAGGTTTTATATATCAGAGTGCACGTGTGACACAGACCTGGGCAGTGCTTCATCTGGGCATATATCCAGGAAAGCTCAGAGGTGGGATGAGTTTACTCTTGCTTAAGCTGTATGAATGAGGTGATGTTTACCCTCATTAGGAGATTAGAGAAATCTGGGTTTGTTGCACCTAAAGAACAGATTTACTGAGTTTAAAACTTCTTAGGGGATTGGGGTGGGGTGGGTAGTCCAACTACACTTCCAGAAAACCAACTATGAGCTCTCACCTGTATCAAACTGCTCTGAGCATATCAACATTACAAATGTAAAAAAAAATATATTATTTTTGTGTCAATTACATTGGAAGAAAAAAAACAACCAAACAACAAAAAATACCTCACATGGTTTTGTTCAATGCTTTTAGTTATCTGAAGAGTTCTCCCTATTTTTTAGAAGGCTGAGATAAATACCTCTGAGGCATTGTCTGATGCCTTGTCTGAATAGCATTGCAGAGGAGTTGATAAAGGTTTACAGCAACAATCCAGTCCTATTAAACCACTAAAAAAGTCAGGCTTTTGTACTTGTCCAATGAGAAATAAACTCAACTGAAATTTAAATGTATTTATTAGATTATTTTAAGAAAGACATGAGAGACAGAAAGTACCTATGCACAAAAGCATAGTGATTGTGGAAGTCAGTGTGCAAATGCTTAATGTTGTGGAGCTGGACACCATCAAAATCTGTAACTGTCCATACAAAGCACTGGTTTGGCTTTATACTACTCTTTACTCTTTCTGCCTATAATACACATATAGAAAGAAAGAATAAAGATGACATTGTTTTCCTCATCAGTTCATCTATAATTTTACAGTTTATAGGTGTAATTAAAACTAGAGGAAATCCACAGAATGGTAGGGGTTGGAAGGGAGCTCCGAAGATCAGCTAGTCCACCCCACCTGCTACAACAGGATCACTTAAGAGTATATAACCATATGTAATCCCAGTGACCTTACAAACATGTTCAACCACATTTGCTCTATCAAAAGCAGCACTCGATAGGTCCAGTTTACTGCCAATTTTTGCTATTTGCTTTGCAGTAACAGTATTAAAATTGATTAGTTGAACTAAGTCTGTACCTGGGAAGAACTGAAGGCTAGTGCATGGTGGTGGCACAATATTCCCATACCATTTAACATCCTGACTTTCTTGTATTTTCTTTTCATGATGGTGCAAAACCTCAGCCTATTTAGGAAAAACCTGTGCTCGACTTCTATGGTACTGGTTTTCAATTTGAAGATGATAAATTCCAACACGTGTGACCATTGCTGTTGTACAGAAAACTGCTTCTCCATCACGAAGCCCATCTGTCCAGTTGAACTTCATTGTTAACACAATCCAGCTATCAACAGACTTCTGCTGTTGTTCTCTTTCATGTAGAGCTTAAGAAACCTGGTAATGAGCCAGAATGCTGGTAGGTCTTGTACAATGTAGGCAGTGAAGGCACCCTGTCTTACACAGTAAGGAGGTATCAAACAGCATCGGCTGGCTGAAGTATTGAAATCAGAAGGGCTGAACCAATACAAGGTGGAAAAGTTTGGAGAATTAAGTCTGGTTTTTCTTCAAGAAGCAGGTACCACTTTCTGTCAGTCACAGAAGGAGGCTGAATTAGCATTAACTCAATATTAATCAGCATTAATTAGCTGACCATTTATGTTTATGCTGAGGTGTAACCTTGTGAAGATTTCTTTAAGTCACAGGAAATGGCCTGGGCTGGTTTCAGTGCTTCCACGGTTAAAACCAGAGAATTTAGAGTACAGGAACTGTAGGATGGCAGTAAATATGTGACCTTTTGCAGCAGCAGGAAGCGATTTCTGTCAGTATTTATGAACCAATGACTGAGAGGCATTATGGCATCAGGTTGTCTTCTTACTAGCCCTGTAATCACAGGAAATGTAAGCAACTTGTTTTATTCAACTGTTTTTGACCCAGTATATTTGTACTGTTCTGAATTCCCATAAAAGAAAATACAGACTTGGCAGACTACATGCCAAATATCTACAGTTCTTTGCACAAAAGCTTAGGTGAGCTGTATTAATTATGTTGCCTTCCTCCACTGCCAAAAATCACTGATTTTGCTGCAAGGTGAAATGATTGCAGCATTTCCTTAACTTCACATTTCAGTAAATGTCTTGGAAATATTTTCCCTGGCAGAGAAAATCAGGGCAGTTAGGAAGCTCAGTATTGCTCACACCACGGGGATGAACTGAAAAATGGGCAGAGAAGTGGAATGTACAGAAAACAAAGCAGCCTCATATTTTTACATTAGTTCTTTCACATCAGAGATAAACCAAATCACTTTTCTCTTTATGAAAACTACTGTTACTCCTTTAGAGGAAAGATTTTTAACTATCACGGGGTTTTTTGGCACACTTCACAGAATTTCTTCCATAAATTAACACCTTATTCTGACTGGAATGAGTAGAGAGCAGCAGAGTACCACCGTGCAGTTCTGGGTACCTTGACTTTTATAAATACTTCACTTATCAGACATAGACCTATTGATAGGTAAGCATAAATGCTCTCATTTTTCTAACTGTACATTGATTCTGTATATTCATATTCTGCAGAGCACTGCTAGAAACTGAAGCCAAAGTTGACCAAAAGAAATGAAATGGAAGAGGACAGCAGGCATGTTTCATGCTGGCAGGAATGGCCTGTGTTCAAGGAGCTTTGAGGGAATTGCTCAGATCTGGGGCAGTGGGAGGCAAATGCTGCCACATGTCACTGCTGCCAGTAAGTTCTCTTTGGCATTTGTCTGAATCCCCCAAGAGACATCTTGGAAATATCTTGGGTGGTGGTGGAGGGGAGGAGACTGGTACTACCTATGGGTTTTTCATATGTATATATAAAGTTAAGTAACTCTAATCTCTCTCAGTCTCACTGGCAGCTCATCTGAACAGCAGGATTGTAAAACCTGCTTTATGTTCAGTGTCAAATTACCTGCAATGTCACTGCACTTGCATAATCCTTTCTTCTGGCTGTTACTAAATAAAATGTGTTTCTGACCATGAATTTAAATAATTTTTAAGTACCATGAAAGAACTGATTGTGTAAGTGCCACAGAGGTCCTCCTGCTGCTTTCAGCAGTGGCTGATCTGTTCTTGGTCCGAGATGGCGGAGGTTCCATCCTTCTAGCAGCCTTGGCAGCCATGTAAGGAAATACCCATTGCCTAATCTCACGTCTAGAAACAAGCAGCATGCAGCAATTGGCCACCTCAACTTTTTGCAGCTGTTATTTTAAGATTTTTAGTTAGCAACCAAGAACATGAAACTTTCCATTCTTTGCTTCTTGGGTTGCGGTGCAATTATTCCACTGATGTGCTCATTATAATTTGTCTCCAGAAATCCTTAGGGACTCCACAGAGCTGCTTCCATTAGACTATTAAGTTCAGGCTGTACTGACTATATCAAACAGCAGAATTTCTCTTTAGAGATAAAACTGCATTAGAATAAGAGTACATTTATTTTGAATCTCACACATGCACATCTTGCTGGGGGACTTTCTGTAGAGCTGGTTAAAAAGGCAATACTCCGTTTTCCATTTTCACAGGCATCACTTTGCTTGTTGTTCAGTTTTGGGTTGCCATGAGCTGAGGGTGTGGAACAGATGATTTCATCTGCCCTAGAGCCAGGTCCTTTCCCAGCCAGGGTGCACCCCACCCCTTCCAGTACAGAGAGCTCCTGCAGCTCTGAAATGCACCAGAGTCTTCCCAAATAAATATAATCTGGCCTTAAATTGTAGGAATGTCTGTGGGGTTCTTGCTGGCAAAATGCTGTAGATTGAGAAAAAACCACTGATTTGAGAGCAAGCATGTAATGTAAAGTGACTGAGGTCCTCGAGGCTCCCAGGTAGGGCCATTGCCACGAGAAGTGGTGTGAGAGCCTGTCAGGCCACTCAGCATAAATGGGAAACTTCTGACTTTCTTCTCTTTCTGTCACCATCATTGCCTATAAAACATCTGAATGAAATAAATGGAAAACAATTGACTTTATCCAAGCATTTCTGTGGTTTAAACTCAATTCTTTACTGAGCAGTAGAGCTTCTCTGATTTACCAGCTGAAGATCTGCCCTGACAGAGCAGGATTTGTTTGGGTTTGCTGGGTTTTCTTTCTGTGTTTTATTTTTTTAAACAAAACTCCTGAGTGTTGTGTGAATTCCTGACTTACTGCAGGAGCAATCAAGGGATGCTGAAGGCTTCTACAGGAAGCAGCGAACAATCTTCTCTTTAGAGAATTACATTGAGAATTACTCTGAAAGGGTTCACAGCAAGATTGTTTTCCAGCAGTTACAGGGAATGGTAACAAAAGGGGTGATTCTGAGACCCGCACTGGCTGCTCAGAGCTGGCCTGGTGCTTTGGCCTTGTTCCCCTCTCAACAACACACCATCTGTGAGGAGGTGCTGAGCCAGGCAGCAAAACCGGGCGCTTCCTGTGGCCACAGCCGGGCTCTGCCCTCTACGAGCTGCGGCTGTGCATTGAAAGCACCTCTGTGCTCCTGCACAGGCCCTTTTTGTCTAGAGACCATCCCAAGCCATCCAGGGCTTGCTCAGGGACTGCTTTGCAAGGCTAGGCGAGGAGGATAATGATTGCACCACGCAGCTAGCGCTGTGGGGCTGCAGCTGCAGACAGGGTGCTCTTTCAGCAGCTCTGTGACAGTCCTGCTGTTCTTTCTGAAAAAAAACAGGACTCTGAACAAAACCTTCAAGGTAGATCTGTGGAAGAATTCCTTTCCTGTACTCAAACTTCCCCCCCACCCCAAACCAACAGAAAACAGCAGTGAACATCATTTTTCAACTGGGTTTAAAAAGAAGGAAGGCAGCCCTTTTGGTCTCCAATTTGCCATTAGTACTAAGAGATGTTGTTTTTATCTCTGAAAATACTTGCATTGGTCTATTCTGTGTTTGTACTTCAGCCACTTAATGACATACCAGATCTTAAAATCCTAAAATCCTGATTGTACTCTTACCTCCTTTGCTGCCACACTATGGTAGTTACAGTTCTGCCTCTGTCTCGGGACAGAGTTTCAGGTCCATCTCTGCTCCATATATCAACTACAGAGTATTCTGAAACAAATGAGAAAGAAGGGGTGAGGTAGGATTGGCCAGCTGGTTAACTGGAGGATACAGCAATGAGTTCAGGTTTTAAAGCCTGCATGGCCTCAGTGTGAAAGTTAAGCTCTTTTAACTAGGGGTACAAACTTGTCATTACTCAGTATATTATCCTTTTGATCTATCACTTCATAATGTCTGTTTTGGTCTTCTAGTAAAGGTGAAAGGCAAATACAGAAAATCTCATATCATCAGGAAAAAGAAAGTGAGCTTCGTTTTCCTGGTCACCTCTTTTATATGGAAAAATTATTTTTTTTTCTTTAAAATTTATTTTTTTCAATTAGTTTTATTCATGTCTTCCTGCTAATCATAGTGTGGTTAAAAAAAACCAACAACAAACAAACTAAATCTATTTCACATTTATTATTTGAAAAGGCCATTCTATTAGATGCTGAGAATTCATAGAGCAGTTTAGCCTTTATAGGTAGTGTATAAGTTATATATTTGTTCAGGAGGCAGAACATGGACAGAGCCCATGGGAATGTGTTGATGCTGAGCCACTGGGTCAGGTCCAGCTCCTTAACTCTTCTTGGCACTGCAGAAAGAGCTGCCTTTTTGGCTGTTGCTCTGTAGAGGCTGTTAAGAGAAACAGTACCACATGAGTATAATTTTGATTAGTCAAATGTACTAATCAAGAGAAATAGCATATGAGCAGTGCTTTCTCCTCCAGGTTTTCCCACATTCCTCCCACTTAAGGGATAATTTATAGTGCTGTAATACATTTCTCTCCTCCTCAGTTTTGCAAGTAATTTCATAACCTTGACTATTATCTTTCTTTGTGTATATATTTATGTGAGGAAATGAAGTAGAGAGGATTTAGCAAGTGTGTGTGTATCTTGTAGACTGTTTAGAACTCCAGTATATATTGGGACCTAATTGGATCCCTGTTTTTATTAATTCTTTTTCTGTATTAGGGAGCTTCTTCATATGGAAAATGTCCCTGTGTGGAGCTAAAAAGCATTCTTGTAATAGCTGCTTTGTTAAAAACCCAGGACCTGCAAACCAAAAAGCTGTAATTCATTAGCTCTGAGTGAGCCCTTATGCTCCTTCAAAAGGGAATTCAGAGCTGTATCTCTGTGGGAAATTTAAAATCAACTACAAAGTCTTGCAAAAGAAAGTTTGTAGAGTTAGTGTCCATGACATCTGGCATGTCCTCAGAGACCTCTGATCAGAGCTGTTGTGCTTGGAAGGGAGGTAATTTCCCTCCCCAAAGAGCTTGTAAGACAAGTGGGCAATGATTGTGGTTGGGGGGCTGGAATGGAGAAGTTGATGTGTTCCTGTCCATATGTTTTTTGTAATAGCTACTAGATGGTTATTGAATGAAAAGAATAATCTTCATTATGTCAGTACATAATTTCTGGAAAATGCCTCATCTTGATACTGTTTTCTGTGTAACCCATCTTAACCACATGGGGAAGATAACATGAGTTCCCTGTGCTTTACATGTGAGCAGTATGTCATTACAGGGTTTCTGTTATGCTCCAGGAAGGCACAGCTGCTGAACTGTGCAGGCATGTTCTCTGGGAGGCAACTGGGTGGGCTCTTGCTGTGGCCGTGGAGGTGACCAGCCCATTTTGGCAGGCAGCTGCCACAGCAGCAGCAGCCAGTGCTCGCTGGATGGATAAATGGCAAAAGTAAGTTGGAGACTTGTGCGGGTTGCCTGAGCTGAGGAAGGGCTGCTGTGGGCACGTGCAGCCTGTGTGAGCAGTTGGGCTGCCCGGTCCCAGAGACACGGGTGTGTTACGTGATCCCAACAGACACCCTCTCCACAGCTGTGAAGCCAAACAGTGAGTGTTTGGATCGCATCTGTTGTCTGTGTCACTTCTCTGTACGTGCTGGGGCAGTCCCAGCTTTCTGGTCTCTAGCTCTCTTTGGGACCAAGCGATGTTGGCAGCTGGGTAATTAAACACTCCTAAGCATAGTGTGCCAGTTAGTTATTTGATGTCAGTTAGCTGTAGTAACTTTAAACTCATCTGAAATTGTCTTCTTAGAGACCCCGACATAAAAAAAAAAAACCCCGTGTGGTCTCCCTGCTTTCCTTTTCTTTCCTCTTTTAAGTTTTTACTTTCACTCCTTTTTGGGAATGTGTGGTTTTCCATTTCTTCACATCACCTGGACCACAGTAATTCAGTGATGGCTATGAGCTGTTGTAAAGCTGCTTGGCCCTGATTTTTATGTCATTGAGTACCCAGTGTGGTTCACTTGACAAATCATTCCTTGCTGCAGATGAACTATCAGGATAGAAGGGACTGCTAGCTTCTGCTCAGTAGTTTCTAAATTAATAGTGTCATCAGAGTACAGCAGTCGTATCTCTTATTATAGAAACACACATTTGCCTTACTGGTGGCTAAAATCAGTTGTGGACCATATGGGTAGCTTCTAAGCTCTTTTGGATTTGCTAAAGTATTGCTTAGTGATCATGTACTCAAATGTCTGGCATCACAATGTCTATTTGACCTATAATTCCATGAAATGCAAACTGTCAGCTGCCAGGACTCTGACAGAAAGACTTTGTGACTTACCTATATTTAATGTTTGTGCACCTTCTCATTTCTCTTTATGTGAACTTCACAAATAGGTTGTGAAGCCTCCTTTATGTAAACTTGACTATAAGCCCAAATTAGATTTTTAGTTAGATTTTATAGAAAGGAAATATTGGTTATAGGAGTCCTGTTTTGATATTAAAATAGGATGTCTTAATTGGGAAGCCTTTTGCTCAGAGTTTTCCAAACTAGTTCAAGAAGGTCCTTTTTTTTTACTTTTTGGTGGAAATTATTTATTGCTTGTGCTAATATTGAAATGCCCAGTGTTTCAGTGGAGATGTGTGTTGTGGAGTATTTGGGATGAAAGATGCTGTATCAGCATTAGACATGTACTGCATTTTAGTGAAAGCTGGCCACAGACTGCAGCAAGAACTCAGAGATAAATCATCCTTGTTTTCTCCCTTTGAATTTGCTGAATCTGCAAATTGAACTTGCTGCCTCCTATTTTGCTTTAGATGAGCTGTAGTTTTCCTGTGAAAAATGCTTTTCTCTTACAGATCTGGACAACTGCCTCACCTGTTTTTTGTCATTGATTTTTGAATTCTCACAATGCAGCAGGTCAGCCCTATCCAGATAGATAACGTGTTACTTGATGATTGTTCTCCTTGCCCAGTTATGTGCTACCATATTCATGTGCCACTGGCCTCATTCTGCATTGACCTGTGTCTGCAGCCAGTGCAGTTCACTGCTGCCTGAGGAAATGCCTTCTGGCTGCAAGAGAGCTGCTGGAAACCCAGTGTGAGCTGATAGCCTTTCAGAGCTGCTGCTGGTCTCTGCAGGCTGCACAGCACTGGTGTCATACCCAGCTCTCATCTAGCTCTGAATGGATTTGTTTTGTTTGACATTTTGTGAATCTACCAGGTTTAGTGGGCTGAGTGTCAGCTGCGTGAGAATTGGAGCCATTCTCATTTCAGAATTTACAAAGATGACATCAAAAAGTCCTAGGCTTCCTTGGGAGCCCAGGCTTCGTCAGCAGCCATGAGTCACCAGAACTGCGTGGATGTATGAGATGAAGCAAATGTGATGATTTTTCCTTTGGTCTCTAACCTTTTCTGAATAAGCAGCAGGAATTGCCTCTTGAGGTCTTAGCACCTAAAATGTCATTGGGGTCTGAAAAGCTCCCAGTCACAAACCTTGTCATTCTTAGACATCATGTTCAAATGCTGGAGAAGTGCCACATTGTCAGCTTTATCAGTTGCCATTGCAAAACAGAGAATACCGCTTCTTATTTGCTTGGGTTTTTTGCTTGTTGCTCTTTTTTTATATGTTTTAACTATGTGTTTGAATATCCAGCTTCCTTTAACTGGATTAGAAAAGAGGATGCCTGTCAAGAAAGGTTTTTCCTTCTACCCACTCCTTCGTTTATTTTGTTGTAAACCAATTCCTCATAAGAGAAGTTGCAAATTTATGAGGTTGCAGTAAAGACAAACAGACTTTTTCCATGTATTTGATACTTACATCAGCTGATATTTGGAAAGAAACCAAACCAACAACAGAAAACACCCCCCAAAAAACTCACCAAAAAAACCCAAAACAACAAACCAAACAAAACCAACCAAAAAAACAAAACTCCAAACAACCAGGATGTGTAATATTTAAATTACATATAAAAAGTAAATATATAATAACAACTGTGCATAATAATGGCATCTGCTGTTTTTACTTTGGTCTTCAGCATATGTAGCATATTTCAGTTTCACAGTTTTATAAATATTTCCATTTTGTGTTCATCTTCATAAGGTCTGTAATACTACTTGAAAAGTAGGAGGCATATCTCTGGTGTCAATATGAGCCTGTTTGAGGCAGTGATAATTCAAGAGAGACTAGGACTGTGGTGTTGGAGATAGCAAAATAAAGGAAGGCAGAAAGATGTGAAAACAGTTTACTCTTCCATGGCCAGTCTCCTGGTTGAAGGTCATTCCCAGCAGGACAGGCAGAGACCTGCAGGGAGTCAAAAATATGATTGAAATGTTGAAATGTCTGGGAAAGGAGCAAGGAATCCATTTTCATTGGGTTTTTTTTTTTTTTTTGTGATAGCATAAACTAGAGTTTAGAGGGACAGAAAGCTCTTGCATTAGAATAGCTTTATCCTGACTTCGAATTGCTTGATTAACACTTCATTTTACACCCATGCAAATAATTTATCTTAAATAATAATGCTATCTGCAAGCATTTTTGAATTCCTTTTTCTTGTCTTTCAAAGACCACCATCATATGTGTAGGGGGAGATTGATTAATACAACTTCATTAGAGATGATCTACATCTTGAGATAGAGTTACAGTGCAAGGAAGGTAACCCCAATGCATTTTCCTTGTAATAGGACAAAGCAGATGTTTCTTTGAACCAATTTATGCTGTCATGTCCTACTGCTGTGGAGGTAAGGAATGTCTGCTACAGCTGGCAAGCTCCTTGTTGCTGTAGTTAGGTGTCTTTGCAGCACCACAACATACAGGACTTAGTGATTAACCTTGGCTTAAGACACCATTAGCCTTTCCAGGGACCTCCATTCAATTTGAGCCCCTGCTACCTTCAGACCAATGCCATGGCTGCAGTGGCTGTGGCTGCAGTACCATTGCAATCTGCTCGTTGTGTCAGCTGCAGGGAATCTGTGTCCTGCAGAGCCACACTGCCTGCAGGTGCATTTCATGGAGCAGGGGGCTGTTGTTGAGTGGGTGTCTCTGACATGCACTGCAGCATGAGCTGTGTGTGTTTGGAAAGCCTGAGGAGCCCTCAGCAAAGCCAGGACTCCTATCCTCATTACAACATTGCATGGTGCAATCTTGGAACTTGCTTCAGCACTTTGACAACAATGGAAATACAGTAACGTCCTGGGGAGTTAACTGCCTGAAGTGTCAAAGCCATGCTTTCTTTTATACTCAAATCACTGGTGAAGTAATTGTGAAAATGCTGCTTTATCTAAAGCTTTGGAAAGAACAGCAAGAGAAGAAGAAGGCAGAGTGTTGATGCTAATGGTTTGGGTCACTCTGAGAAAGAAGAGCTAAGATATTGAGCTCAGGGGTTATGAGAGAAAAGCATCAAAGTTTTATTTTACAACTTCCTTTGCTGACAACTGAAAAATACTGGTGGCTTTTTTATTCTCAGTACGGTCTGGGTGGTTTTGTTCAAGCCAGTCTTGCAGGGCAGGGGTGTTAAGTCATGGTGAGCTACTGAGCTGTGCCAGCACTGAGGTTTTCATGTTGCTGAAACTCTGCTAGTCCAGCAGTACAAGAGGCAGCCTCATGTAAGTGGTTATTAGCATAAGGACTGATCAGATGGGGAGCTTGTGAAACTGTGCTTTGCTTTTTTGTTCTGGTCCTTAATTCAACCTTTATGGCTGAAAAGTTTTGGAGAGATTGCACCTGATTTCTCCAGTAAGCCAGCAGATGAGGAAGCCTGACTCATCTTGACAGCACTTCACAGAATCCAGCTGCTGTCCAAACTGAGTGGAACTTGACCCATGGCTATTTTTGTGTTCCCTTATCTATTTAGAAAAGGGTGTTTTGTTCCTCGTCTGACAGGTCTGCAGATCTGCAAAGGTTGGAAGCTGAACAAGGACAGCAATCAGACAAAAGGTGAACTATTGAACACCAAAGCAGAAGCCAAGAGATGTGACAAGATTAAAAGACAAACACAAAGGGCATTGTATTAGCCATAGATGGCATTGGACAGGAAGGATGCCCAACAGCAAGGTTCAACATTGGGTCAGGAATTATAGTCCAAAGGAGGCTGAGGGTTAAATAAATGTTAAATAGACTTAATCTGGAGTTCTTTTCTTGAAGCTCTTTGTTTTCTAATCATAATAGTTATGGAACTCTTAATTTTTTCTCACTGTTTATACCATTCATGTTCTGATATATATAACATTTGTTACATATATATTTACATGTTTTTTAGAAAGCTGTTTGAGTTATTTTCCTGTCGTCTTGCCTGATTTTCTAAAATGCTCTGAATCTTGGAAGTCTGAGTGCTTCATCTAATGTTTCTGAAAGCTGACTGCATATCCATATGTGCTGATGTCAGAGTCTGCATGTAGTTGACATGACATTATTGAAAATTATTCTTTTCTCCCCATAACTCTGAGTCATGCAGTACTCTTGCTTTTATTATAATTTTTCTGTTAAATGTGCTTGACCATTTTTGTGTTACCAAGAACTAAAGTCTTTAGCTGGTGGCAATTGCACTGATCTTCAGGCAGTTTTTCTTAAGAAAAAAAAAGAAAAAAAAAGAATATCTGCCAGACACTTGAGATTGCACCATCATGTGCACAAGAGGTAGGTTGAATAGCCTATTGTCAGCTTACTTGCTGACCCAGAGCTGACTCTAAACAAAGGGACATTACACCTTGTTTCAGAATTCTTGGGAAAATTAGCTCTTGAAAAATTGCTCCTAAACGTATGTGTGGCACAGGATTTTCTAAATCTGGAAAATTCTTTTAGCCATCCTATTTCTGTGTTCCTTTTCCTTCATATTCTTTGTAATGAAAAGTGGCAGTTGTTTTACATACTGGAAAATCTTGCATGATTGGTCTCAGTTCAATATCTGCAGGAGGAAATTAAGATTACACTACTCACACATTAATGATGAAGTTCCCATGGCTTTTTAATGACATTTAACTTTAAATACAAAGACACGCTGTTGGTGAACAAGATCACTACAGTAAATTCTAATGATCATGATCAGATCATATTTGTATTAATATGATCTCTAATTAAAAACTGCTGCTTTGTAATAGCAATTAAAACATTCTTGAGTAATTAAATGTTGCTTCTTAAAGACTTTTTTTTTGCACTTAATGAATGTCAGACTGACAGTCCAGAGGACTGATGTTAAACAATTTCCTGCAAATGCTTGTCAATTTTTTGGTGTCAGACAGTTGCCTGGCAGTGGGCATTCCTGGCTCTGCTCTTTCCCTGCTGCTTGAGCTGTGTATTGGCCTTTCTACTCCTATAGGCAATGGGTGCAGCCTTTCCTTGCTCACACTCAGGTTTTTACCAGACTTCATGCATGGTCTGGTGTTTGATATTGTTCATTTCACCATTTTCCTCTGCTCTGCCTCTCCAAAGGCCTGGAAGAGCAGTGCTAGTTAAACATTCTGCTTTTGTTAGAAGTACTTTGTTTCCTCTCCTGACCTGTTAGTAACTGTAGAGAAACTGGTCTGGTGTTTGATATTGTTCATTTCACCATTTTCCTCTGCTCTGCCTCTCCAAAGGCCTGGAAGAGCAGTGCTAGTTAAACATTCTGCTTTTGTTAGAAGTACTTTGTTTCCTCTCCTGACCTGTTAGTAACTGTAGAGAAACTGGTGCATAGCCTGTGGTACAAAAACTTCTGTGCAATAAAAGCAGTGGTGTAAGAAATGAGCTGAAGGAGGCTCGCTCTTGGACAAGTTTCTCATGTAATGTCATCCTGTTTTGTTAGTGGTTCCTTGATAAGAATTCTGTTATTTTGGATGCATTTGGAGAAAGTATGTACCTTTTGGTACATGTGTTTGGAGCTTCAGGAATTTCTCTGCTAGCCAGTACACCAAACATCTTTTAAAATATCTAGAAATATGTTGCAAAAAAATATTGGTTTCTTGTAGGAGATTGTGTTAAAATATGGGCATTACGTCGAATAATTAACATTACAAGCAGTCCAGCTGCTCAGTACAGTTAAAAACATGTCCTTAATTCACTTCTTTGGTTTCTGCCTGTGTGTTTTTGTTGGTGATAAGGAATATTCTAGTTTTAAATTATAAAAGGAAGGAGCACACCCTGTTCTACTGTAAACTGTTGCTGTTTATGATTTTAAAACCTGTTTGTGGTTGGAATCTTTGAAAAGCCCAAGGGCTGAATGTTGTTGCTGGATTAGCTGTAGAAGTGTGGCTCATCCAGGTGAGACAGGCAGACGTTGTGTACCCATCTGTATCCACCCCTCAGGGCCTGCACACCCACAGCCAGTCTTCATCCTGCCTGTTGAGCTTCGATGGCCGTGGATTGTAGCTCTTGATCCGGATTTGTTCTAAGTTCAGTCACTGACTGTTCTGTGTTTTCTGGGCAGGACCATGCTCTAACTTGCTGGATCTGCATTGAGGGGATGTAGCTTGTCTGCAGTGAAAGGGTGACTTTCTCCTTTCTATTGACTTTTGGGTGGGACAGCCACAGTTTCAGCTTGATCTGTAAAACCATCACTGTAGTAATACACTGGCATGTGGTAAGTCTTGTTGACTGTACTGAACAGAGGAATTTGTATTTATAGCTGTTGTGTAATGTTATAATTCATTCCCTCTCTCCGTGGACAATTCAAAGCAGATAAGATGAACAGGGGGTTTTTCAACCACCAGTTCTATCTTGCTGCAATATTCTGTGTCATTGGGGACTTCTGGCTAACTAGCACACATTCGGTAACAAGGAAGGAAAAAGTAACTTCAGTGACTCTTTAATCATTTTTCTAAAATTTTCACAAACCATTTCTTTACCGGAAGCAGCCCAGCTTATATGTTAGGTCAAAAAGTAAAGGATGATAATAATCTTGCTGCTTTTCCCAAGGTATTTGTTATCTTAGTTTTCAATGCAAAGAAAAAATGTTGCCTAATGAGACTCCTCTGTCTGCTCTTTTTGAATTTCCTTGAGAAAATCCAGAAGCCAATTATAGCCTATGTACATTTTAACAGTCAGTTGAAGTCTTCACTTTGAGAGGAGTGTAAAATTTGTTTGGGCATAAGAATCTGAGACTCTGGGCCACAGCCTAACGTCGTTTCTTCTCAATAAAGGTTTTTTGCAGTTATAAAGGACAACACATGAATTAAACTAATTAAAGACAACATCTCATTCTCAGCTTTCATTGCATGCAATATGCATCTTTTCACATCAGTATTTACAGCAGGCTTCTGCTGGCAGCAGATTTCTCCAGGTCTGCTCAGTTAACGTAATTTGATGCTAATAAAGATTAATAAAGGGCAACAGTTTCAGATCTGCTGACAATAATCAGTGGTCCTGACTTTATAAATGATATGAACCTAGAGCTTGTTTTCCTAGAGGAGCCTCCTGTATGGCAAGTGCAGATCTCTGATAGCACCATGCTCTGAATTACAATGTGGTACCTGCTGGGAAGGCTCATCTCCGGCTATTTGTTTCTTTCATGGCAGAGGTTTTTTTCCTCCTTCCTGTTTGCTGTTAAGCTCATTGCTGGGCTGCATTGGTATTCCAGCCAGCACAGGCTTGAGTAAACATCGCTGTGCCATCCTCCTTGTGCGTTGGGGTTTGCCCAGCATGGGGGCGGTGGGGAGGGAAGCGGGGGAGCTGGGAAAACCCTGTGTTTCGGCATCTTTCCCATGCCTCTTCTCCCTCAACTCCCCAGAGTTGGAAAAGGGAGTTGTGTGCAGGCTGGCACCACGAGGGGCTTTTCCAAGAAAAGCTGTGGGATTTACAGGCTGCTTCCCTGGGAAGTTATTTCTGTGTGGCAGATGCCCACAAGGCCCCAGTCTGGAGATGTGCAGAGTTGGCTCTGTCCGTGGGCGCTGTGTGATGCGAGGCACTAGGTCATCAGACAAAGCAAGGTAATGATACTCTGTTTTTCTAGCATGTACAGAAATGACCGACCAAATGGCCAAAGCCCACAAACTAATAGTGCTTTATCTGCTCCTGTCACAAGGGGGACACAGTATGTCTCTCCTTGGTATTGGTTCACGTAGAGCTGCTGATCGATCCATCTTCACAAACCACAGCTTAGAAGCTGTTAGCGTCAAGTCTGTAATACCAATAGCTCCCTTAGGCTGATTTCTGGCAGCATCCTCATCTTTGCAGAGATTTTCTTCATTTCAAACCTTTGAAAATACTGCTCAGCTGAAGCATTATTATTATGTTGTTAAATATATAGCACTGTACTAGCCAGGTGGCACTTGGATATTTGGATTGGTAGACATAGTAAAAATACTAATGGGAAGTACATGTCTTGGAAGGTATAGCATGAGGTGTGCTCTATCATCATCCCATCTCTGCAAATGAAACTGTGTTCCAGCAATCAGGAAATTTTCAAAGTTTCTCTCTGCAAGGTGTATTCAAGTAGTCTGTACACCAAGGCTACTGTAGATTATTAAATACAATTGTAAAAGAGAACTCTCTTGTGTAGAAAAGACTAAATCCTGTCCTGCACATCAGGCTTGAGATATAAAAACAGAAGGGAAGCTGCAATTGAATTTCCCATTACCCCCTTGAGAGAAAGCACTGCTGAATGTGTGGGGTCACTAACAGCTTGTCACTGTAAATGGAGTACTGACTGAAAGGTGTCTTTGCCTTTTACCATTTCACTATGCTTGGTGGAAGATGATGAGTGCTGTAAAGTCAAGAAAAAAATGAAGATGACCAAAGATCAAGTCATTAGAAAGCCAAAGGTAGTAACTTCATCCTGCAAGTTCTGCTACCCACTTATTTCCAGTTAGGTGGAAATAATGTCACAGTTGTGAATTGGTAGCATCATATTCCCATGTTCAGCTTGTTTTAGAACAGTGCTGATGCAGTAGAAGACAACTTATCAAAATCTCAGGTAAATTTTATAAAATCTGCACAATATCTATTTGTATACACAAATTTAAAGCCCAAAATCTGCTATTTTGATCAAATATTTTATTAGCATTTATGGTTTTCTCAGTGGAACAGACAGATCACTGGGAGAATAAAAGGAGGTATTACAGTAAAAGTACTAAGGGGATGCAAGTTGTTCACAGCTTATATGGTGCAGGTTTTCGTGGTAGGCATCCAAACCATAACTCACTGAATGTTTAGGAATGGTAAATGCCATTCAGTGGAGAGTTAGAATGGCAGATATGTCAGTACATACTAATAAAACTGAGCTGAGTCTGTGTTTATAGTACTAAAAAAAAAAGACATACAACAATTTTACACTCAGTCAAGAATACATCTTGACAGTGATGCTATGGACTCTGTTGAGCTTATGTGGAAGACAGTTTAGCCCCTGTAAGACAGACTAGGATCATAGGATGGAGGAGTGAGTATAAACTCTAAAACTTGGGTCCTGGCCCTGAACTCTCTCTCTAGTCTCCCTTTTGAAGCCTTCCCCAAGGGAGGGATGGTATTGCTTGTGCTGATGTGATCTGCACAACGAGCCTGTCCCCCCCAAAGATAGGTTCACTGTCAGTGAAGTCTGCAGTCACGTTGCAGAGGAAGACATCCCAGATTTGTTGTTGCAGGAAGTTATTGAATTATGTGTCCACCAAAAATATAAAAGCATAATGGGACTTGAATTTCCCCATGCTTTTAGAATGAAGCTGGTACACTTCCTTAAGGTCCCTGGGGTAAAGTTTATTTTAGATCACATGAAAAACTGCTGATGCAAATAAACATTTGGCATAGTTGCAAGGTCAGTGCTTGCCCTTAGAAGTATTTATGTGATGCTCTAACATAATGATGTTAGTTAAAACAATGGAGTATACTGTGATCTGTTTCCTGTGTGGCTTAGGCTGTGAATAGTGGCTAGCTAAGTTGACATTATGCTGGTCTGTTGATGTAGTTCTGTCAGTTGAGGACATGCATATGCTGGAGTATTACCATTGACACTGTGTGGAGTGATTCCTTATTTCTGACATAATTGTAAGTGGGGAGTTACAGAAGTAAGACCATTGTTAAATGCAGTGTAATTACAAATCACTGTTTTGACAGCACTGTGCTTACAGGGTGAGTGAAAGGCTCTTATGTGGCTAAAGAAAGTAGGGCACTAAACGTTCTAGTGTTTGGCTCAAATGTAGTCAGCGTGTTTATTGTGGTACAAAAAAAGGTTTTGGTCTGCAAAATGAATATCCATTCAAGTAAGGGTGGAGGGCAGTTTCCTGGAAATCTTTTTGATGGCTTCTACTAATGTATATATTCTTCCATTTTTTATTGGAGCCAATAAAATGACAAGTTTGAGAACTTAAGGTGCATCTTTTTTTTGGCGTTGGAAGTCTGTTCTCTGCTACATTTTTTAACCCCAAATCTCATAGTAGTTCATCATGCTGTTAAAACTGCTCACTTGTATAACTCGTAATGAATGTATCCCAGGCTGGTCCCAGGCTGAGCTTTCAGAAAGGCTGAACTGCTGACAGGGGAGCTAAGGAGGCAGGTGGCAGAGACCATAATAATAATATATTTTCACGTTTTATTTTATTAATGTAACTTATGGATATTCCAGAAGAACCTTCTTTGAAAATACAAACCAGTGTCTATAAACATCTTTTTCTGACTTGCTTTGTTGTGGGCCTGGGAGTCTGCCCTGTGGAAAAGAAGGTCCTTTTGATTTATAGGAAAAAAAAAAAAAAAAATTATTTTTTCTTTAATAATCTCCTATGACTTGCTGGCACAGTTTATATGGGCAGAAAATTTGACTATTTGATGCACACCATATGTGGCTTGGATGGGAGAATTACCCTGTTCCCCAGTGCAGGGCTGCTGTGAGAAATGCACCTGCCTGCACCTGGTCACTGCTTCACCAGGGATGCGCCTCAGGGATGGCCAAGACAGAAAGCTGTGGAGAGGCAGCTCGTGAGGACAGTGACCTTGAGGCAGTCCTTGAAGAAAGAAAAATAAGAGAAGTACACTGTTCAGGGGAGTGGGCAGGGAAGAAAAGAGTTGGTTAGAAGTAATGTAACCTCAGTGGGTTACATAAAATGGTTTTGTCTTTCATTAGCAAGAAGTGGTACCATCTTCACTGGGCCTCTATTACAAGCAAGAGTTGCCAGTGTTCACCCATCCCTCCCAATCCTTGAGGGGTCCAGGAGCAGTGCTCTACACTTGCATGAAAGGGTCTATTTGGCTCATTTTGAGTAGTAGATACAGGAGAATCCATTTGGCCCCCATGATGCTAAACTTTCTGTTGCCACATATCCATTGCTTGTGTGCAGCCCTCCTGCATTAGGCATGCATCTGCAAGTGTCCAGCTGTCAGTCTCACTGGAAATGAGAGGGTACATGGAGACCTTTCATTCCTGTGTGCTTGGTTCAAAGGCTTCTTGTGGTGCTGGGCAGGTATAAAAAAAAAAAAAAAAAGTGAATGAATCTATTTCTTTTAGTGCTGCTCATATTAACAGGCTTTGCTCTTCATGCTTGTCGTATTGTAATTCTGATTTAACAACATTTATCAGTAGAAGATCACTGCAGGGTCTTTAATGATTATAGTTGTTCAAGCTGATAGTCTGAGACTATTAAATAAGCTCCAATTATTTCCCATTTGTTTTTTGGGGTTTTTTTTTTCCCCTCCAAGTAACAAAATGTAATCCTGAACTTCATTATTATTCTTTGCATTGTATTAATCTAAATAGATTTTCTACCTAATTAAGGCTGAATACGTTTGTGCTAAACTGACCATATTTTACAAGGATGTTTTCACTTGTGTGTGAAGACATCTTTGGTTTCTACTATCCATATTTTAATGATGTTTAATTTCTATAGCTGACAGAGATTCTATTGTGTATTTCAGCAATTCACCCTGGGCTACTCAAGATTGTTTAGATTGGAGTTGGAATAGGTCTCCAGATTAATTTAGTTGTAATCTAGTAAATAACAACTCACCAGGAAGCAATTTCGTGTTTACTACTGTTTTGAAAGATATAAAATGTGTATTAGCTGAATTTTGGATGAAAGAAAGAGAGATGAAAGCAGAGGAATTCAGTTCAGATTAGCCTTTTTTTTTTCATGTCACTGAGAAGTAAGAAAAAAATATTGATGAACAGGTTGGCTGATATTGGGTATTCAGTGTCATTATCTTGTCCATATTCGAAACATTCAAAAGATTGAGCTTTAATCCAATATTTTCTATTATTAATTTACTTATGATCTTTCCGGGACACCTTTGAATAACGAAGCAATACAATTTGGTGATAACTGGTAAAAACACAGAACATCACATTTTCACTTCAGTATTAGAATAACCATCAGGAAAAGCAACTGGGCAGATACACCACTCTTGATCATTGAACATGATTATGTTGAGCCTGATCCCTGGGGGACTCCACTTTTCAGCTGCACTTAGCACCACTGATCACCACTCTCTGGACTCTATTGTCCAACCAGTTACTAATCCAATACTATCTGCTCTTCTATCCCATACTTCCTGAGCTTCTCCACAAGGATGTTATGGGAGACTGTGTCAAAAGCCTTGCTAAGGCTAAGATAGACACATGCACTGGTCTTCCTGTATCTATCCATCCAGTTACAATATCATAGAAGGCTATTAGATTAGTCAAGCATGACTTCCCCTTGGTAAATCCATGCTGACTACTCCCGATAACCCTCTTCTCCTGCATGTGCCTAGAGATGACCTTCAGAATGAGCCTCTCCATTATTTTTCCAGGGATGGAGGTAAGACTGACTGGGTCTATAGTTTTCAGGTGTCTCCTTCTTGCCCTTTTTGAAGACCGGAGTGACACTGGCTTTCCTCCAGTCCTCCGGCACCTCTCTCATTTGCCATGATTTTGCAAAAATGATGGAGAGTGGCAGGGCAATAACATTAGTCAATTCACTCAGCACTCTTGCGTACATCTCATCAGGGCCCATGGACTTATGTATATTCAACTTATGTAACTGGTCCTTATCCAGTCTTCATTGACCAGTGGAAAGTCATCCCTCCCCCAGGCTTTCCTCCCTTCAATCAGGGACTGGAGTTCACAGAGGCTCGTCTTAGAAGAAAAGACTGAAGCAAAGAAAATGTTTAGCAACTCTGCTTTCTCTGCATCCTCAGTTATCAAGACTGCTGTCTCATTCAGCAATGGCCCCACACTTTCCTTATTCTTCCTTTTAGC
>JAOEGS010022689.1:0-16252 GCA_025447755.1 Corythornis vintsioides | reverse complement strand
CCAGCCTCGCCCGGTGCCCGATCCGCCCGGTCCAGCCTCGCCCGGTGCCCGATCCGCCCGGTCCAGCCTCGCCCGGTGCCCGATCCGCCCGGTCCAGCCTCGCCCGGTCCAGCCTCGCCCGGTCCAGCCTCGCCCGGTGCCCGATCCTCCCGGTGCCCGCCCCGCCCGGTCCAGCCTCGCCACCGCATCCCTGTCCCGCCGGGGTGAGGCGGCGGGGGGCCGCGGTCGTGCCAACTTGTTGGCATGCCCCCTCGGGCGGAGCTGGCCCCGCGGCTGGAAAGCAGCCGGTAGCAGCGCGGCCCTGCGGAGGTCGGGACCGAGCCGCAGCTGCAGCGCGGAGCCGCCGCGCCCAGATGCGCCCAGATGCGGAGATTTTTCCACGCGGGATGAAACGCCGACGCGAGCGGCACGCAGCGCTGCGGGAGTCGGGCGTGCTCGGGGCAGGTCGCTGCTGCCTTTGTCTGAACACTAACACCAGCATTCCCGCAGGTTGCTCGTCCCGTCCTCGGCACCGGACGTCAGTAGGTTCCAGAGTAAACTGGGGAGCGGGTTTGCAAAGTTGAACGAGGGATGATTGTTTATGAGCAAAGTGGGCCAGACCTCCTGAATCTACAGAATATTCGTGTGTTTGTGAATGCTCAATAAAGTCACTCCTACAAGTCGTGTAGCACCAGGAAATGTCACGTGGGGAGTTCTTACTAAAACCCCATCTCATGGGTGTCTGAATGAATGAAAGACTCAGGAGCAGCTGTCTGTGCTGAATTAGAGGGAGATGTTGATGGGTTGGTTTTACAAAACACATCAAGCAGCTGGGAACAACAGAAGGAAGGAAGGAGCACGTTCTAGTGAGAGTTTTGGAAGGGTGAACTGTGTACTGTTGCTCTGTAGCTCCTCTGCTCCACCAGCCTTTTGTTGGAGTAGAGCCTTCGTTGAACTGGAGAGCTGGGCAGGGAGGAACTGAATGCAATTGAAAAAGACAAAGTGTAAGGTGCTGCATCTGGGGAAGAACAACCCCACGGATCAGCACAGGCTGGGGGCTGATCTGTTGGAGAGCAGCTCTGGAGAGAGAGATCTGGGGGTCCTGGTGGACAGGGGGTGACCATGAGCCAACAATGTGACCAAGAAGGCCAATGGATCCTGAGATGCATGAGAAGTGTGGCCAGCAGGTCAAGGGAGGTTGGCTGGAGTGTGACTTGAAGAGGTGTACAATTATGCTGCACTAAGCAGATGCAACTGTACTGCTTTTTTTAAAATAAAAAAAAAAGGAAAAAAAAAAACCCAGACCAAATGAGATTTTTGTAACCTCTCAGCTTAAGAGTCTGCCTTGGTAGATAGTTTGTGATACAGAAGGAATATGAGATGTGTTCAGTGCGATGGAATCAAAGGCAGCAGAGGAGCAGGGCAAGAAGAAAGTGCTGATAGCCTTTGGTGTTGTGCTTGAAGATCTTGCACCACATTTGGTGCTACCAGACACGTACTCGTGGAGATCTAGCAGTGCCTGGAAAAAAGGAATATGAGAATAAAGGCTTTTTTTCTGATTAGAAGGTTGTTTCTTTTCCTTGATCCAAATGTGTGCTGTGACTACAGTCCTGCAACAGGGGCTAGAAATGGGTGTTCCAGGACAATACCAGCACTCAGCAGTGGTGGAGATGAATGGGCTCTATCTGCTTCTTTCAGTTTTGACCACGAGTAGATACCAGTGTCTCTGTGCAAAATGTGACTGTGAGCTGTGTTTAATCCATCACTGTCTGGTCATTCTGCTCTGGAGTTGCAGTGAAGGTGAAGGAATGGAGGAGAACTTGTTTCCCATTTCTGTGTGTGGCTCCTGACAAGGTACAGTGTGTTAACCCTTCCTTTGGCTTCTGCTTTGTCTTGCACCAAGAAATGGCTACTTGGAACAACAAAAGTGTTTTTGATAGGCTGCTTGTTCCAGCTTTTCTGTTGTTATTTTCAGTCATTGGGTGCAGGGAAAGGTGTTTGGTGTGAACAAGAAGCCACAAATCTCTGTAGATTTGGGAAGGCACCCCCCTTTCTTTGGTATTTTTTTTATAGGGAAAAAAAATACACTTCTTAGGGCATGTGTGAAAATGCTCCTAACAATGGTATCTTCTAACCTCTTGGAAGTGCTGCTCAGCAAAGGATGCATCATGTTGACAGATGTCACCTTGGGTCCTTACAGTTAACGTGTGTGAGTGATTCTTGCTCTGAGATGAGAATGATTCCACAAGAACAAAGCTTTCTCTTGGCTCCAGGTCTGCAGGGTGAGTTCAGAGAACAGTCTTTGCTTCTGGTGCTTCCACCAGAGGGAGCAACATTTTTAGCTGAAAATCAGCAAAAATTATATGTGTTATTAGTTTGTCACAGTAACAGCTAAGTCTGGCAGAGGAGTAGCTGAGCAGGGGAGATAGGAGATGGGCTGTGATAATATGTGAGTGTCAACTTTTTGTCTAAGAGATTGATCTTGAGATCTAGAAACATGTTCTGAGTAACTGGATCAGCTAAGCTAACAGCAGTTATCTGCTAGATAAGGAAAGAAAGTGTATGGCTCTGACTGCTAACACTGGCTGTGTGAGAACTGCACACTGAATAGTGAGTGCCATGCCTGGGTTATGTGCTCACTTCACAGCCAGGGTATAATGATTACAGGGATTTTTTGAACAGAAGGTGACCCCCACGTAAGGTGGATTTCTGGGGAGATGGATACTAATTTTCACTCTGATAACACTCTTGCACACTTCCACACTGGGCATGTTTCCTTGTTTTTGTGAAGAGGTGGAAAAACAACTGTAATTACAGCCCCAGCTTCCTACACTGAACCTCTAAACCAATCTTGGCCTGAACAGTCAATAGTCACTTGTTTTGTCAGTTGTTGTTTTTCCACCCTTGGGCAATTCATTTAGGTGTTGTCAGTGTGAACACTTACTGATTTAAGTTCACCACAGTGCAAGCCAATTCTGAATTCAACACGTTGCTTTCTGTTGAAGGGGACAGCAGCAAATCTGTGGCACCACAGCTATGTAGATATTTTTGCCTCTCTGGGCTTTTTTTCTGAGAACAGTGCTGACTTCAGGGCTCTGAAAACTGATAAAAATGAAATATGAGTAATCATTAACATTCATCTTGATCATGAGCTGTAACTCCTGTGTACTCACTGCTGGGTTGACTTCATGAAGCACTGTGGTGTATCCTCTCCATCCTTGGCCACAGCACATGGGTGTCTTCTTCAGGCTCCCTTGGCTAACATGCATTTTCCCAGGTAACAGTGCCCACTGCTTCCATGTTTCCCAAGCCTTGGAATGAAGGAGGCCAGACTGGGGGTGTTCTGAGAGGTGAGGAAGAGCTACAGGTACATAAAAATGCATTCCCCTGATGTAAGCATCTTGACAGCTTTCCTGTTACAGGAGTGTTGCTGTGATTCCTCAGTGTAGGTATTTCATTTCCCTTCATTCCTATGGGAAATAATTCAGATTCCACATCACAGTCATAGACTGGCTAGGGCTGGAAGGGATCTCTGCATGTCACCTAGTGCAGTGAGCCCAGACACCCTCAACTACACATCAGTTGTAGGCATTTTAGCACTCCTTAGGAACAGAGCTGCTGGGCAGTTCCAGCTTGTCTGCACACTGAAATGCTCATCATGCCTGCGTGTCTGAAGTGAATTATTTCAGCAGCTGAGCCATCTTCTGCATCCACACACCTGCATTTTATTCAGGAGTAGCATACCCAGAGGTGAAGAAGCTGTTTGGCTGTGAAGTGTAGTTTGCTGGAGCTGGGGTTTTGCTGTTGCCTTTCACTTGTAGTTGAAGTGGTGTTGAGCATTAAAACAGAACTTGTCTGTGCAGCAGCCATTTGAATGCCCTGCTGGATGGAGCTGCTGCCACTCGTGCCCAAGAGCAGGGCTTTTGAGGTTCATCCCCGTTGCACGTGCACTGTGGGTGAGCAAAAGCCACTCTTGTGAAAATGCTCCCTTGCTCTTTGACCACAACTGTGTTTTGCCAACATCATGTTGTGATATTGTAAACCCTTCATCCCTGGCACTCTGTTCTGCAGCCCCTAACTGGCCAAACCAGTTTTTGCTCAACAGAAACGAGTTGTTTGGGTCCTTAGAGAAGCAAAGAAACCAAAACACACAAGGAGAAGCCTCAAGCCAGCATTCTTGGTCCATGTTTTACCTTGGAACCAAACTTGCTGCCAAGATTTTGTCTGTTCCTGGGAAAAACATAACCCTGGGTCCTTAAGAGCCCCTCAAGAACACTTGAGCTGGTGGGTTCCTGTCCTTAGGAAATCAGTGTGGGTTGTTGTCACTATCAGATGTGTACACTGATGTTTCATTTTACACCTTTAGTCATACAGCTGTTCTCACAGCCATTCTGAGTGATGATTTAGTGTGTCCTGGTGAGAAAGCTGATTGGATGGGATGCTCACTCATTGCACAAACCAGGTTACTAGTGCCAGCATCATCTTCATTATGTTCTTCACTCTCTTCAGCATACTTAAGAACTCCTAGATAGAAGATACTACTAGAAATACTAATTGGAGAAGAAATGTTCTCTTAATTACTCTTAAGCATCCTTGTAAGTTCATCAGATACCTGTGTTGCTGTCTCTGGAGTCATCTTTCTGACATTTCCCAGTAAATTGGAGAAGGAAAATGAGAAAATAAACAGAAAGACCAGGCAACTTTCACAGAGTATGTGTGAGGCACTGCCAGGAGAGAGAGTAAAATGCAGTTATTTCTTCTTCCTACTTACTCCTCTTGCCTGCTAGCCCACTGCTTCTCTTGTGAGGGAGTTTAGTCTGATTATATTCTTCTCAGTGCCTTGCTAGAGTTATGAAGTAAAATTTTATACTACCAGCTACTTCTCAGTAGATTGTAGATGGTGTGGGCCTGCATGATTAATTTGTACCATCCAGTGGGGAGTTATCTATATTAGTAATTCCCTGGATGCTTTGGCTGCTTTTCTGAATGATGCAGATGCCTCTAGATGGAAACTAGCAGGATTCTGGAGGGCTTGGCTGCACTGCTTGGCTTTTGATATTAAAATGCAGCTGATATGAAGAGAAAGCTCAGCCTCCAATCTGAATTAGTGGGTAAAAATTGCACATATAAAAAATCAGCTTCAGAAGAAAACTCACATTTTCTCTATTTCTTTTTATCAGCTTCTTTAAGGGTTGATTAGATGCTGCTCTGCCTGTGTTGGAAGGTTGGAGGTTTCCAGCTGTGTGTGAATAGAGGGTACCTGTCTCACACTCTCTTTGCATGTTTTGTCTGATGCTTTTCCACACTTGTGAACCTGCAGGCTCATCCTGCAGTGTCCAGTTCAGTGCTTGCTTTCTCCTCTGCTCCTGTGGAGATGGTGATGCCCAGTAGGGCTGTCACCCATTAATAAATCACATGTACTGCAGCCAAACTAGTGAGGTTTGCACATGCAGTAAACCAGCAATGGTGACTTCTCTACTTGTGGACAGGTCTTCATTCCTGTTCCTTCCCTGCCTCTTCACCTCAGCATCACTGCATATGTGTCAGTTTTCTCCTCTCACTCCCTCCTCTAGGCTGTGCAGGGTGCTCTGTGATTCTGTGAATGAACAACCTGAATTCTCCTGCAGGAGGCAGGTGCTGTGCTGCTGCAAACGTCAGGATTAGTCCTGCTCCCTGTTCCATGAACACTGTATTGCATTAAGATGAAGTATTGATTGCAGGTTGCATCAAAGAGGCTAAAGCAGTGCTGTCTAGGGTCCAGCAAGCAGGGTGCACAGGGCCCTTGTCCTGAAGGGGTTCTGACTGGGGCAGTGGTACCCAAGCTGCTGCCCGTGCCGACGTGGGATGCTGCTGCTCTTGGCTACAGCAAAGGCTCAGGCAGCCTTCTGTGGAAGAAAACCAATAATGGAGTGGGAAATGGTGTCTTCTAAATAAAGGAATTCATTCAGCTTTTTGTAGCTTTATCCAGTTTTCATTGCTGTGTCTGAGGCAGTAATTTCTTTATCTTGCCCTTGCTGTTAGATTTTTTTCAGGCCACGGATCAATTTTTTACTCCCTGCATTGCATTTTTGAATTCCACTTTTGCTTTTGGTGCCCTAATAACTTTTCAGCATTGAATACACAAGAGTGTCTCTGTCTTGAATGAACAGCCTGGGGGGGGGAGAGGAATTTTGGAAACAATCCTTGAATGCACATGAAAATCCAGCGTGCCATCAGGCTGCCCACCTGCTGGAGCTGAGCCCTGCCTCTGCAAGGCCACTGGAGGGATTGTTTCTGTTGGCTTGCCATGTGTGAGAATGTTGGTTTGTCTCTTTCTCTGCAGGTGAACTTCGTGGTGTGCCAACTGTTTGCCTTGCTGGCTGCTCTTTGGTTCAGAACCTACCTTCACTCCAGCAAAACCAGCCCCTTTGTAAGACATGTTGTTGCAACACTCCTGGGCCTTTACCTTGCACTTTTCTGTTTTGGATGGTAAGTTGCATCAATTCACTTTTCAGGGACACACGGATTTGCATTTCTTGTTTGCAGGGAAGCCAGTTTTTCTTCTGAAGAACCTTATGACCTGATTCTGTGGGTTTGAGCTGCTGCAGATGTTCAGGAATCAGCTTCAGCACAAATTGTGAAAGCTGCTGCATTGCCAACTGGGAACTTAACACCCTGGCTGCCTGGGGTCTTGGGAGGATGCAGCCAGGTGCACTTTGGTTAACTTGTACCAGTTTTTCTGTAAACCTGCTTGAAAACATCCTCCCGAGGTACACACAGCACAGGTGTGATGACTAAGACAGGTTTTCTTAAATATTTATTTACTGCCTGGGAACTTGCAGTGCCCTGCTCTGGGTAGTGAAGAGAATCTGGCTTTTTGTAGGGAGTGCAATGCTGATGCTGCTTCTGGTGTAGGGTAAAACACCTGGAGAGAAGCTGGCATTGATTTGAGGGTTTTGTAGGTGGCTTTTTTATGTTTTGGAAGGAGGGTGTGGTTTGTGGGGTTTTTTTTGTGTATTTTTAACACCATTTTTCTGTGACTGCTGTTGTCATGTTTTGATGCTTTTGAGGTGTAGCAAGGCAGAATGTTAGTAGGGCTGGTAAAGGGCATGCATTGAGTTTGGAGATTTAAAAATACATTTTTTTTCCTCATCTTCTAACAGTTCAAGACTAATTAAGTGACAATTTTGTTTTATTGCATGGCAAACAAAATCCTAGCTCAGCTTTCAGTGTACAGAAGACTTAAATTATCCTGAGTATGACAGAGTATTGGTGAACTAGGGGGGTTTAGTCAAGCTGCTGTGCAGGTGGGAGGATGCAAAGGCTGTATTTTTGTATTTTAATTTATTACTATATTCTGTGCTCTGCTAGAAGGGGAAGCTCTCAGTTTAAGAGGGAGGATTGCAGAAAAGCTGAAGAGAACAAAAGTTTTCTGGGAGTAGTAATGGAGTTTGAATCTGAAGCTCTCATTTCATGTTAAATAAATGCACAGTTGATTGTCATGAATGAAAATGCTGAGTTAACTTTTTTTTTTCCTTAGGTATGCCTTACATTTTGTTATACAAAGTGGAATCTCCTACTATATCATGATCATAATAGGAGTGGAAAATATGCACAAGTAAGTTCTTATTGAAAAATTATGTTTTCCTTTTACAAAAATGCTGTTTAGAGTTTTGTGCAGCACTGCATGTAAACTGGCTTCTGGTTGTATCATAATGCTGCAGTATGAATTCTGCTAACAATGGCTCTATTTCCAGGAGAGAAAAATGACTTTTTTTTGGGTATTGTTGCCAGCTTTTTGAAATATCTAAAGCTTGTTACGTTTGGTAATATCCCACTGAGACTGGTGATGTTCTCAACATACTGATGTTGTTATTTCTTAATCATAACTAATTCTAGGTGTCTCACCATCAAGTTCACTGTACAAATGTAATTTCATAATAGAAACAGAACATAAGGGAACAGAAGTGGTGTGATAATTTTTTTCTTAGTATATAGTGTTTGTCACTTTCTCTGCTTTTTTGTTTGTTCTGTGAGATATCACAGTGTGAATGCTGCCTTAGGTTGAGAATGCCACTGTAAAATTATATCTATTGAATGGAACTTCTTTTTTCAATCACCCTTAAAGGCAGGAAAGACATTTGGTTTATTACTGTATACATGTTTTACTGTTCACTGGTCTAGAGATCAGAAGCAGATTAGGTTCCCACTGTGTTAATGCCTGTGTAAATGCCTTGTAAAACAGAAAATCTGCTTGAACAGGCTCCTGAAGTAGGTAAAGCTGTTGGGAAGGATGCTGGTAAAATAACCAGAGAGGAAAATCACTTGATGCAGAAAGCACAAAGCCAGGGTAATCTTAGATTGTGATCCTGACTGTTAGAGCTCTCTGTTGCTTTATGCTCTGTTAGTGAAAATAATTGCATTGTCTTTTGAAATAGAATATTTTTGAATATTTTTAGGGGTTTCTGCAAAGCCTGATGTATCCAGTCTACTGCAGATGTTGGTTGGATGGCTGATTCACTACCAATTCCTGTTGTGTGGATGGCTGATTTATTTTCTAATGGTTTATTTCATTAGAACTTATTTGAAAGCAACTTGTCCTTACCAGTTCCTCTTTAGGCTCTTAAAGTGAGTTACAATTTAAGTAACAATGGTTTTTAAAAAAATTATTAATGTGATTAAATGCTGCAAAGAGAGGTACCAGGCAGGAACATTTGTCTGGATCAGAGTCCATGGAACTCCAGCAGTGGTTAAATTCCCCATCAGGCAGGTAGGATTGTGTGTATTTAGCATTTCCAAGGCAGGGGCATTCCTGTTCCTGCTCCTCCCAGTGACAGCAGCAGCTGAACTCCTGGCCTGAGCTGCTGCTGTGTTTGTGCTGTACCTGCTGTGTACAGATGTTTTCTGTCTCTCTTAGCTGCTGCATGCTCAGGACCCAGATGTGACTGCTGGGCTAATTAGAAGGTACCTGCATTGTTCATAAGCTTCCTAAACTTGGAGGCTATAGGACACCAAATCCATCTGCATGATGGAAATAGTAATTTACATTATAACTATAATTTTGTGGATTGCAGTTTGTTTATTGCTTGCCTTGCTCACTTGTGCTTTGGCTTGTTTGTCTTTGTAATTTGATTTTTCTGATGCTTACCTAGAGGTCAGACACTTGTGTTCTGTGAATGGAACCCACTGACTAGCAGCAGGCAGTGATCTCCACGTGCTGAAGATTTGACACTTGCAAAAATAACCTTGTGAATGGATGGCTGCCTTCTGTGGCTTGGGAAGAGAGCCCCTGTTGAAGTAAACAGCTGTGAAGGAATTTCCTAGTAATCCCTATGAATTTCTCTTGAAAGTATTTGGTTTAAATAGCTATTTTAAGGTCATACACTTTGATAGCTTCCTGTGACTCCTCCTGGCTGTACTTGGATAGAGCTCAATGAATCACTTAACACAATAAAGACATCAGTCAAAAAGCTTGATATACTATCCTTCCTAAAATTAGGATGTTAAATGGAAAGGCCTTTATTGATTGTATTTTTTTGTAATTCCAGAGATGGAGAGAAAAGAGAGCTAGAATTTTCTTATCTTTAGTGCCTGTCACTTTGGACTGCTCATTGAATTCCATCCTTGGTTTTTTTAATATTTTTTTTTTTAAATTTGTAAACATTTTTTGACTTGGGTGCTGATATTCTTCAGAGTTCTTAGCAGAACAGGTACTTTGGCAGTGTTGTTGGTGTGGGAAACCTCTATCACACTTGAGAATGCTGGGGTGAAAAAAATACTGGTCTTGAATTTTATGAAGTATTAAAGTATTCCTGAGCACTGATGGTTACCTGACAGAGGTTTCTCTTGCTTGCCTACATTTTAAATTGATAGCTACTGCAATTTGCACCGTGTACTTGTTTTCTATAAGGATCTAGAGGACAACTATGTCTAGATATGTTTGTTTAGGGTTTTTTTTCTTGCAGCAGCAGCAGTGTAAAACGGGTGGGAGTGTGGGGATGTGTTGGGACTGAGTAGCTGTTGCTTTCTGGCTTGCACAGATCTCCTCTTCCTTTTTCCTTTCTTGGCTTTTTTAATCTTTCTGCTCCAAATGAAGCTGAGCACAATCCACCAAGCAAAAGAGAGTTCCTGGTTGGAGTGCTGTCTTCTGGGCTGTGTTTGGTAATCTCTGGAAGCTGCAGCATCTGTATAGATATTTCTTCAAGGCACATTATCTGCCTGTCAGGCTGCCAGGCAACTCGCCTGCTAGCAAATGAGCTCTGAGTCATGCTATCATTGCTGCATGGTTTATTACCTCAGCAAACTACTCCTGGCAGATAAATCAGCCTCCCTACAAAATGAAGTGGCAGAATCAATTGCAGCTAGAAGAGCTGAGGGAAGGCTGTGCTCTTCTCCAGCTCCTGCCAAAGGCTGCTGCTAAGCAGAGCTGATGAAGAATTCTGGTTGCATGGCATGGGCTGAACTGAGCCAGGGGTGTTTGTGGCACAGGGGTGAGATGTAAGGATTCTGTGTGTTACAGCCAGCTTTCTTCTCAAGTGCATGCTTCCACATAGTTCTTTTTTATTCCTCACTGAAATGTCTTGTATTTGAAACAAGTTCACTTGAGAAATTATTCCAGGCTCAGCAAACAATAATGTCATTGTCCTGCATAGAGCTGTTGGCTGCAAATTGTGCAGCCCTGCAAGTGGTGCTGCACAGAGTGTCTAGGTCAGAGCTGAAAGCTGTAAAAGACCATTTTTGTTCCAGATGCACAGCAAACACAACTAAAATCTGTGTTCTCTTTCCTTTGGGAGGAGGTGGGTGTGAGCAACAAGTGCTGGCATTCCAGTGTCTGTTATAGGAACAAATTCCAAATGGCTTGTAGAGCTGATCAGTCCTGCAGGTCAAATTTAGGCTTTGCTGGGAGTCAGAGGTGACATCAGAGAATGAGAATAGCTGAGGAGGGAGTGTTTGCTGAGCCCAGCATCCCCTGCTCCCAGCAGGAGCAGCTAGAGCAGGTTGCTCTGTGAAACCTGAGTCTTCCTTCCCAGGAACACGATCCTGGGGAGCTGCAGTTGTCACAAACACACTTGTCACTTCCTTTTGGTGTCCTGCTCCAGTGTCTGGCATAGCTCCACATACTTCATGCAGCTGAGGTCTCTGATGTCAGCTGCACTTACTACAAAAACTTCTTGAACTCTTTTGTTTCCCAAAAACTGCAAAATATTGTCACCTTTCAAGGAAATCCCACAGATCTAGCTTGCTAACTTAAATATCTTAGTGTGAATAATGGAATTTAAATTGGAATTTAAAGTGAAATGAAAGAACTGCAAGGGAGACAATTATTTTGGGAGGAAGAGAACGTGTTGGGCAACAAGCAGCAGTAGCAGTGGCTCTTCCTAGCCTTCTGTGTTGGAGACAGGAGCAGCAATTCAAAGGGAGGGTAGGGATGAGATGCACACAACAAAGACTGTGCCAAGGTGAAATATGGAACTCTGGTGTCTCAGAAGCCAGTACAAACAGGTGGAATCCAGAGGAAGTATTTGATACTTTCCATTTACTTTAAATTCATTCTTCTGTTGTTTTTGAAGACAAATGTGTTCCCAAACAGAAAGTCCATTCTTTCCTTCTATGGCATGAGAAGATGAGCAGGGAGTTTGCCTGTGTCCTCCCCAGCGTGGCTGTGTTGCCTGGACAGCTGAGAGGACTGTGCAAGAAGCCCTGCTTCTCTGGATGTGACTGGCAGTGGTTTGTAGCTGGGAAGCTAAAGGTTTATGCCAGTAAATGTCAGTCTTTGCTGCTTAAATTGCACTTGATTATGTTGAAAGAGGAGGGAGCAGGCAGAAAAAAAGATGTTGTAAATTACTTTGATTCCAATATTAAACCTGACTGAAGTGATCATGGAGATTTTTGGTGGTTTATTTTCTGGGCAGTGTGGATATTGCTTCTGAAGCAAGTTGGCAGGTGTCTGTGTATAAGCAGCTGCAGGTACTTCAAACAAAGTAGCATGGTCTTGATCTTAAAAACTGGGGATGAAATGAAAAATACTTAATATATAGGGTGAAGCAGCTTGCACAGGCATGGCTGAGCACAGGCATAAGGGGACTGTGAAGTCAGTAGGTTTGTGAAAGGAGGCTCTGGGCATTTCAGTGTGATTACTTGGAGTGAGTAATCTGTTTTATCAATAGATCATGTCAGATGGAAATGTGCAATGCATAATTGTAAACAATGGTCATGTCACTGCCTTTCTTTCTCTTGGTGTTCTGCCCTTTCTAGGAATGTCTGTCAGGTGCTAAATCCCAGCTCCTGGAAACTCCTCAGTGTGGCAGCATCTGCATCCAGGCAGGTGATCCCCAAGCTGAAACTGCTGAGGTTTGCTACACCTTTCAAAAGGGTGTGTGGAAACAAAACTTGGTTGATAGGTGCTCAGTTTCCCTGGCATTTCTCCATGCCTGCTGTGTGTGTGACACAGTGCATCAGCAGTGGCAGAGTCTAGAGGAGCCCAGGACAGCTAGAAGCAGGCTGAATTTAGCTGCTCGTGCCACCTCTGCTCTTCTAGGCATAAAACTGGAGTGTGCTTTGCCAAAGGTGCTGCAGAGGTGTCCCCTGGGGAGTGCAGAAGGGCAGGTACCCTGAGACCATGAAGGGTTTTCTGCTTCTCAGTGCCATCTTCCTATGAATGAGGACTGGGATACAAAGAACAATATCAATCATCCAAAACACACAGAGATTAGAGCTTCTGGGGAATGTACTGTAAGGGCCTTGGGGTTTCTAGTTTAGGGAGGAGGAGGCTGCCTTCTGAGTGGTTTGTTGGACTCACTGCAGTATGTTCGTGTCTCCCTTTGGAGTGTTTTCCCTTAAGAAAAGTCCACCAGCTTCAAAACAACCCCAACCACTTTATAGTCACAATATTTGCCTCTCTGCTGTATCTGTGACCATACTAGTTTAGTGCTTGTTTGAATTTGTTTTCTGTCTTTTTAATTCAAAAGCAATACAGTAAGACATTTCTGGATTTCCAAAGACCAAGTTCTCATTTTATTATTAATTTGTTATTAAGGTTCAATCCCTTTCTGGTCTCCTGCCTTAAAAATGAAAGGGTGTGATGAGCTTTCTGTGGTGTGTGGTGTTGGTTTTTTGTTTTGCTCTTTTTATCTTTCCACCCCTCCTCCCCCAGGTTTCTAAGTAAAGGCAGCTAATGCTGTGCTTGTGAGTCAACTGGTTCAATCAGTCTGGACATGAATGTCTTCCTTCAAAAGAATTCTCTCTGCATGTTGTGAGAATTGGCTGCTCAGTGGAGAAGAGAGTGCTGACCCTCCAAAACCTGGAACACTTCCAGAACCTTCACCCATCTCTTGCAGACTTGCTTTGTCCTGCAGGCTGAGCATCCTCTGGTACACACGTGTTCCCCTTCACTGGCTGCACCTTCTCCTTCCCTTCTTAGAAGCACAGAATGCCTTTGGTTGGTTGGAAGAGCCCTTCAGGCTCAGGTAGTCCAGCTTCCCACCCAACACTGCCAGCTCACCACTAAACCACATCCCTGAGCAGCAGCTCCTCACACCATTTAAATGCCTCCAGGGGTGGCAGCTCCACCTCTGCCCTGGGCAGACCATAACATCTGGGTTTTCCAGGAGAGAAGCCTGTAGTGTACATGAGATACATGTAGAAGAAAAAACCCTGGGAGAACTTCTGCTCAGTTCCATTTGCTACACTGCCTGCATTTTATTTTTGTGTTTCAGGATGTGTTCCGTGCAGGGAAATGTGATACACCAAGCATTTGAACAATGTGCAGATTAGAAGAGAGCAAAGGCTGTGGGTCACCTCCTTATTAGCAAACAAATGTTTCTGAAATCACTGGTGCCAGAGCCTCATTGCCACTGGAAAACCTTTGCTGGCATTGGTGTGGGAGTGAGAGTGCAGCCTGCCCACCCCACAGTGTGCCTGGGCTCCATCACACTGCTCAGCACATGGAGTGGGTCAGAAATAGGTGTGTGACTGTCTCATGCAGAAAGGGAATCTTTGTCAGCAGATGCAGCCTTGTTTTGCCAGAGCTGGAAACCTTTCAAAGACATCTGAGTAGCACTAAAATGTTATGACACACAAACAACTCCCGTGGGTGTCTCTTCATTCCTGCTCTTGAGTTTGTCTTGCCAGATCATCAGCATCTCCACTGGCTCCCACAGCTGCTGCTCCTCTCTGCTGCCTCTCAGCTCTTCAGGATTCCAAATGATAAATACTGCAAATACAGATGTCTTCTCATCTACTTACTGCACAGTTTTTTAAGGCAGATTCCTTTTCTCTCTAAAAATGTTTATTTGGGAAACAATAACTCAATAATAGGGTTTTGGAAAAGGAGGCTGGAAGAGATTTGAGAGTTTATTTAGACCTCTGTAATCAAAAGCAGTTTGAGATCTTTTTAAAAATAATGATTTATTGGAAAAAAAACCAAACCCAACCAAAACACAACTAGTTTCCTGTCTTGTTTTAGGCACTCTCTATAGATCCTTAACTGTGCTAGTGGATAGATTTTCTTAGAAATTAGCCTGAGTTTAGCCCAAATCCTCTGTAGTTTGCATCCATCTGTTTAGGGAAGTGCATTCACTTGCCAATTGCAGCAGTCTGCTGTTTCTGTCTCCTTTCAGGCCAGTGAAGCCTGAACAAGTCTATGTAAATCCCTCCTCAGGTTGTTTTTTCAGTGCATCTTCTCATTTTTGTGTAGATGCTTGTGGACTTGTCTCAGTTGTCCTGTGTCATCTGGTGATGCTCTTTTGAGAACAGGTTGGGAGAGTTGTGATGCTAGGCAGAGTAAAGAGCTTTTTCTGCCTGGTTTGCAGTGCTGTGACTTTCCACAGATCCTTTTCTACTCTAATGCTACCTAATATTTGGTTTCCATTACAGATTAGTATGCCTGGTTATTTACAGCCAAAATTGTGCTTTGCACACAATTTCATTCAACTCTATTTGATGCTTTTAAGCCTTTTGAAATCTATTATTTTCTTCCCCAAGGTAACTTGGTTTTCTGATCAACTAAGTGTTTGCAGTTTTTAATGTCCACCTGCGGGTTTAATTAGTGTACTTGCTGCCACCAAAATACTTAGTAAATCATAGAATGTTTATCTTCCAAAGGATGTCTTCCAGACATTTAAAAATCTTCCTTCTTTTAAAAATAAGTTTGTAAAGAACCTTAGACCTTTTTTTTCATCTTTTTTGAAACCTTACCCATGCTATGTTTTTCTCATTGGAGAATTTTTAATATTGCTGATTAATCTGCATCTTGAAAAATAAGTTAATTAGAAGGGATGTAAGATCAGAATGATCTCCTGCATAGGAGAAATTGCACTTTGATTGTAGGACAGCGTGGAGGGTACTGAGAAGGGATCTGGGGTGGAACCTGGATTTGATGTTCCTATTGCTGCTGAGAAAATACAAGATCCAGCAGTTATGTTTGTCCAATAGGGACACCCAATAAGTGTTTTTGTTGCTGGCAATCCATTGCCTTAAGCAAGCACCTGCTTCTAATGATATACCTAGTTTAGGTTTTGTGTATGTCTCTATCCACAAAGGGTAGGAGGCCAGCTTCTTTTCTCTCCTGAAAAATGCCAAACCAATTTGTTTTTCAGATTTCACTTGCAAAAAGTGCAAGGGTTTATTTGCTTCTCTCTCAGTTCCTAGTGGAAATCTAGTTTTTTTTATTTTCTAGGAATTTCCTGCGATCAAGACTGTAGGAAAATGCCAAGAAGGACTTACCCCAGTAATATCCTTTACTAGAGAGAAAGTGTGCTGGAAGGTTTATAAAAGGTGGGCAAGAGGTGGATTGGGAACTGGCTGAAGGACAGTAATAAATACTCCATGTGCCTGTGTTACAGATTACCTTCTGGTCACTCTTATATTGGCTTTTTTTTTCTTTTTCTTGAAAGTCTTGCCATTCGTGGTGAGTGCAGTGTAGGGGCTTCTGGGTGCATGCTGCATTGCTGCCTGACTGCAAGCACACTATTTTTAGGCTTGAAGGATTGCAGTGTGGAGTTTAACATACTTCAATTAAAATTCTCTTCTGGGTGAAAAATAGTGGTTTTAATTAACTTGAAAACAATTTATACACATAGGAATAGTTGCATTTGTCCTCCCCCTCTGCTCTGTGCTGGTGAGGCCCCACCTGGAATACTGTGTCCAGTGCTGGGCACCCCAGTTCAGAAAAGACAGTTTAACTGGAGAGAGTCCAGTGCAGGGCAGCAAGCTGCTGGAGGGAGTGGAGATCTCCCTGCTGAGGAGAGGCTGAGAGAGCTGGGGCTCTGTAGCCTGGAGAAGAGGAGACTGAGGG
>JAOEGS010022688.1:0-13667 GCA_025447755.1 Corythornis vintsioides | reverse complement strand
TAACAAATAAATTACATTGTTTGTTTTTACATTGCATTATTTGTTTTCTTATAACAAAAGAGAACAATAAAACCCGAAGAAAAAAATTAACAAAAACAATGTGAAAAAGACATAACAAAATGCAATGCATTCCTTTTCTTTTGTAATGAATAACTGTACTGAACACCTAGTCACAATTGTCTCTTGTGAAGATTAAGAAAAAAGGTCTGTTAATGTTTGAGCCATCTCAGAATCATTTCCCCCTCTTTTAGACAGTTATGTTTTTAAGTTAATTAGGATGAAATTAAAGGTTACGGACCTCTGGAGTGGATGTGGAATACTGGCAAAAAAAGTTCTTTAAACGAATAATCAATCCCACATCTTTGTCAGAACAGTTCTATTGCAGAAGGAGCCACATCTCCTCTAGGGATTTTTGCTGGTATTGGTTTTTTTCATCACAGTTTTCTTAGTACGCCGTTTTAAAGAGTGGGCTATAAACTCTTTTCATTACAAAAATACACACTTTCTACTATTATAAATCCAACATGCAGAGACAGTTTTTAAGCACACATGTATAGTGATGTTTACATATGGATGGTCACACCATGCTCAAGGAATACAAGTTAAGACATCCAAAGAAAATGAGTTCACAGCTGTGCTGAGCACAAAAGAATAGTGACGACCAGCTGATGTTCATACCCTTGGAGGTTTCTGACAGCTCTGCCTACATCACATAATGCATTGCTCTCTAGAACTGTCTTTTCTGAGTATGGGAAAGCCTGACTTTGAATCCTTCCATACTTGGAAGCAGTAATATTGCTCTACATCTATAGACCATGGTAGCAGTTTGAAAGACCTCAAAAACTGCCATCCCCACCAGGCAACACTACTATTTAACTGAATTATACATATCTAGTTTAATCAAGTTAAACCTGGGGAGGGCACCTATCAGCATATATGATCCAGATCAAAAGACAAAACTAAATTTCTGTCGAACACTGTTGTTGAACTTTTCTTCCTGCACCCCACATATAAACTGTTTGCAATTTTCAAAAATGTTGTGGACTTGCAATTGCCTGTATTTCACAGAAAGGAGAGACAGATGTATAAGGTTAATTATCCAGGTAAGATTTTTCTCTCTGAGTTAACTAACACTTCTTATGCCAGATTTTCAGATATTCAAGTTTGTTTGGTTTTTTTTCTGGTAAAACATTATCCTTTCATAGTTTTACCAATGTTGCATTACTCTTACAAAAAGACCATTAATTATTCCTCTAAAGACAAAAATCAACCACTGGTTCAGCACCCTAAGGCTGAGAAACATGCAAGACACACTAGAACTACTGAATGCTTTTGCTCTACATTCAATTATACAGTACCTTTTAAAAGCATTTTATCATGAAATCTAGGCCAAAATAAGCATACCCACACATACACTAACACATTATTCCCACTAAAAAGTATCTGTACATTTAGACCCTCGATCCTATCTTTATAAACATGCTTAATAGCAAGCCTATGAATCATATTCTAAAGGTGATTCTTGATTAAAAGATGTAAAAATGCCTGTATCAGCCAACTAACATGACAATCCTTGCATAAGCAGTTCATATAATCTCAGTATTTAACCCATTGGCCTATTCTAAACCAGGGAGACAGATATTCTTCTGCACTGATCATATGGTAGTTTCAATGCATTCATGAGTAAAATTATGGGTAGTTACTGTTCAAGATCAAGTCAGTATTTTCAGACTTTGCATCCACTTCCTCAGGTACTGATGAGCTCGTAAGCAAGTACATACCTTAGGAGTTCTGTATGAGCAGTGCTATTTGAGAATACATTAGGACAGGTGGCCAGGCTAGCTATGATTTTGAATGACAGCCATTTGATTCAATATTGAAATGAATATTTAAGTTTCAAATATTAGAGTATAAAATTAAATTACTATGTTAAATATTATAACACTGAAGTATCCAATATAACATTTCTCGTGTGGATAGTCATACAGAGCGGATGGATGGAAGCACAATGAACTGCTTTAGGTGGAACATTTTTCTTTTGATGAAAACCAATTTGTTTGTAAATTGTTTAACACTACTTTTACCTCCTACTGCAAAAATGAAGCTATTTCAAGCAGTCTGCACACATGCAAGTTTATCCTATGATTTTGCCTTTGGGTGGAGAGAAGGCAGGCACATACAACGAGGTATATAGATAGTGGAGAGAGATCAGTATGTGGTGACAAAGATACTACAACCCCCATCTCTCTTCATCACCACATACACATTGAATATGTTATCATGCTGTTCTCCCACTAGCTCTCCAACAAGAATAGTGCCCAAGCCGTCTGCTTTTCATACTATTTCTGGTTATAGTATGCACTTGCAGCCCTTTCCTTTGTCTCCAAAGGAACTTAGGCTGCAAATACTTCATAGCTATTACACCTCCATACAATACAAGTAAGTGATGCTAATGGATGTGTGTTAAAAACAAGATTTGTGAAACACGTGTACAAGCCACTGTTGTACTGCCAATAGGATGGAATCAATCACTTTAGACTGTACTGCCAATAGTATGGAATCAATCACTGCAGGTTGCCGGAGACTAGGAGGTATTCCAGAGCAAAGTACTAACAAATGCCCTTACCTAGCAGCTTACTAGTAGTGGCACTGTAACATTATTGCAGCCTGGCCTATTGGAACAGAGACACTGAAGAACAAGAAGTTCTCAATCAGCCCATCTCTGTAGTTGTTCTGCAGCAAGATGACTTCAAGCAGGTGGGCCTTTAACATAACTAGGGCTTACTGCACCCTCCTCAATCCTGCAAAGTCCTCATCCCACTTTGTGGGAGTAAGTCCCAGAGTTGTTGATGCCACTATTTGTGATAAAGCTAAAAGGCCTGTCTTCAAAGCTTCCAGTGTCAGAGATCACCTGGCCCCCATGGGACTGGGGTGAGAGCTATTTAAAGCCTTTGGGTGCAAAGGCAGTCACCCAGTTGCCTATGCCACCTTCCAACACCTGTGACTTCCTTAACACTCCAAGGTTTTCTTGTATCAGCAAGGTTGCAAAGTTGTTTGGAATGTCTGTTTTCTCTCACGTTTTAAAATAATACTCTGGAAATTAGATTGTTTACAAGGAAATGTAACTCAGAGCAAGAATAGTACACTTTTCCTGAATGCCTTTGGGAACTGTCAGGAAACTAGTATTTGAGTTACAGGAGTTACACCTCTATTTGCCTGCCTCCTGCAGTGATGTAAGCACAGATGAAACTGTATATCCATCCACCTGCTTACAGCAAAGCTCTCTGGTCAGACTACAACCTTCTCTACATGAAAACACTCCTGCCAAAGCTCATCTACTGCACACCCTCCCAGACCGGCTAAATGCCTCCAGCACACTGTGTGCTACACACCAGTATGTGTCCTCAACAAACTGAAAATCATATAGGACAAGAAATTCAATTTAATTGTACAAACACTTAAATGCATGGTAAAATACTCCTTGGCCTACAGTAAAGGGCTATCTGGCTAACTAGTGGCAAAATCTCACCCCCAACATATCATTTTATATAAATATGCCTTCCCTTTTCAAGAGTGCATGCTAGTTTGTTGTACAAAATAAGCTGTACTATCCATAGATTCTAATGGTGCAACAACACTAAAATAGGTCTTTTTGCACCTGGAGTATATTGGTTAAAAAGCAACACAACATTTAGCTGCTTTTCATATACTTGGAGTAGTAAAATTAGGAGTTTATGCTGATACAGGAAAAATTCTGGGTAACTTTTGTACCTAATATCAAAGACGTTTAAGCCACAGCCTAAAATGGAATGATGATTCAATCATGTTCTTCCAGTGTAATAAAGATGTAAAAATTAATCTGGATTCATTTTAATATGGAACATATCAAAAGCCTGGTATATAAACTTACTGCAAATAGTACATTTTCTGGCACATAAGAAACAGAAAAGAATCCAAATTAGTTTGTTGTTGAGGGTGTTTTCATATGTTTTTGTTTGTTTTTAATTAGTACTGTTTATTACAGGACATTGCTATTTGCTTTCCTTATAAACCTCGTGGAGCAAAACTCCTCGGTAGGCTTCAGCCCAGATTCTAAGAAAAAACCCCAAGCTTAACACACACCAAGCCACAGCCCAGCTATCCAATGCTTCCTATTTTGCTTCTTACTTTTCTGTTGATCTCTAAGGAAATATCTACAGCACAGCCCTGTCATATGATTGCTTACTGTTTTAGATGACTAAACCAAGCTTAACAGATCTTAATGAATACTGTAGCTCTAACTTAAGAGTTTATTAAACTGAGATAGAAGTAGCCCAACAAAAGTGAAAAAAAAGCAGGGAAAAATAAGGCAGTCAAGAAAATCATGCTGCTAATCATCAGTAAAACAAAACAGACTGTGAGGAAGTTTTCCTGAGGAATACCTTTTTCTTCCTGTAGTGTCTATAAAAGAAGCTGGTCAACCCCAAACCAATAACCCTCAAATTTGACCATAAGAGTTCCCGCTCCACTGACAGCACAGGGGCAATAAAAGCACTTGTCCAAAGCTCACTGCAAAAATTTCCTTACCAAACTTCAATAAACAGACCAAGGAAGAAAGCAGTTTCAACTACTTGCCTATTATATCATACAACACATTTTCTTAAAGAAAAAAAAATCCTGACAAATTATCTGAATGTGCAAAGCAGCAAATCTTCAAGCTTCAAATATCATTAAATTAAAATCAAACACCAAGCTTCTTGAGTCACTGGCAGAAAAATCACACAAGACACCAAAGGTTTACACAGTTGGGTATTTGGGTCCAAGATCAAACAGGATAAATGTTGTACTCCCTGATGTTACACAAAACAGTTTGAATAAACAATTAGCAGAATGTTTGAGATCTGTATTCCTCTATGCTGAAAAACTGAAAGAATAGTCAGCTTTGTAACAAAGCCTGGGGACTGAGATGACTGTACCAAGTGTGAAATGAATTCCAGACATTAAATTGTGTTGCTTTCCTTCTATTCATTGCACTTTCCCCTGAATCTCACAAGTGATTTCTTTATATGAAAGACCATCTACATACCAGCCATCTTTATATGGCTTCTGTCTAATCCTAAATGGGACTAATCTTCATTTTGTCCCAGCAGCAATTGGAAAAAGCAGCATAACAAAAATCATGAAGCTTCTCTTTCAATGACAACATTTGTTGACTAACAAATTCTTGTAATTTTGCTCTTAAAAGTGTCACTACACTCTAAATTACTTTTTTTTTTTTTTTGTAAGGAAACTAAAATTCAAGATACCTGAATCTACAGAACCTCTTGCAGCTCCATCAACTCTGTACTATATATCTCACATACTGCAAAGCAGATTAACTCATTGAAGGGTATTTGTCACTTTCCTATCTTTTCTTTTGGCCAATACAAGATCAGATTTTGACACCTGTTAGCAAACCAGATAAAACAGAGCACCATAACTCAAAGAAAAAAAATAAAAAAATTCATCACCTTTTTCCCATCAAAATACAGGGATCTTCACAAAACAGATTCAACTGATACTCATGAGCTGTAAGCATGGAGCTCTCCCACAAAGGGAGGCAGACAAGTAAAGAAACAACTGAAATCCTCCATGTTATTAATAGCAATGTTGGAAATGCCTGCCTAATTTAGCTTTTACTTCCTTCTTTGATTTAGACTAACATGTCCCATGAGATATTTGGAGCTCCCTGAGCAAATAAAATTCTTCCTGACTCATCCCAAGTCAAGCTTCAATGTACATTTGAATAGCACCCTTTACAAGGGCACAACAGCTAAAGGATCAAAACCATCCTTCACAGCCCACACCAAAAGTGCTCAAAGTAAAATATACTGTGATACAGGTTAGTGTGGAGTAGCAATGGTCTTCACTGAACACAGAGCAAAAATGCAGTCGTATTTTCCAGTACTGTACATTAAGTTTTACTGCTCTTCAGCAGATAAAGCAAAGGACCTTGAAAAGGAGAATCCACCCTCTTACAACAATGCTGTTACATCTGAGTTTCATAAATCCAGATCAGCTCCTCCCTGCATCCCCAGATTTAGTCATAATTTGCAAGCACTTTATTACTGACCATGTGATTATCAAGTTTCACAAAGTTTTAGAGCAAGCGTGGAACTTCAAACCCTTAAGTTTGAAACTGGACCAATAAGGGAAGTTCACAGAATCATAGAAATGCCTGGGTTGAAAGTGATCTCTAGAGGTCATCTAGTCCAACTCCCCTGCTGAGAGCAAGGACACCTTGAGCTAGAACAGGTTGCTCAGAGACTCATCAAGCCCCACCTTGAATGTCTCCAGGGATGGGGCCTCAACCATCTCCCTGGGCAATCTGTTCCAGTGCTCCACCACTCTCATGGGAAAGAACTTCTTCCTTATTTCTAATCTAAAACTGACAAAGCCTTGAACAGGCTGCCCAGAGAGGCTGTGGAACCAAGACCCACCTGGATACATTCCTGTGTGGCCTGCCCTGGGTGATCCTGCTTTGGCAGGGGAGTTAATCTCCAGAGGTCCCTTCCAACCCCTACCATTCTATGGTTCTAACTTCTCCATGTCTTAAAGCTTTCAGATGGGCAATTATCTATTTAATATACAGAAAAAAAAACCCATGTCCCTATCACAAATACGCTCTAAGATAAATTAAAGCCAAGAGAAGAAGTAAATGTCATCTCTCTTCTAGTCCTCAGTAAAAGTTAAGACGGTTGCAGCCAACTTTAAAATGAAAAAGTTTCATAAAGAAAAGCTCTAACAATGCAAAACATAGTTATGCCATTTGCTTCAAAGTGAAATTTGTTCACTGAGAGTGCTAAAAAGAATATGGAGCTATAGTAAAACTACGTGATACAACATCTTTTGTCAGCTCTACAGCATACCAAAAGACTGACCACATTCATGTCTATGAAGTCTCCTCACAGACCCCTCCTTTAAAATAAGGACAAAAGTATTTCCTCTGATGTACTTACAGGTAGTTAAATCTGAAGAAAGTCTCCTTGTAAAATTAACTTTGCAAACAAAACCAAAACAAAAAAGCAACAACAACAAAACCCACAAAAGTAAACAACCAACCAAGCCACCAACCAGAAGATCAGCTCCTGGAGATAGAAATTCATAACAATTCCATTCCAAACATCAGAAGTTGAACTCATTGGGCTGTTCCCTGTCATTTGCACACTAACACAAAAGCTTCCCTGGATTTCCATCCACTTGCAGACCAAATCCATTACTGAAACAAGCTTCACATATTACATATTTTTCATGTCAAGTAATCTGCTAGGAAATATACTTAATTTATGTTTTTGGTTTAATTACATTTGATAGGCTTAACAATGCTTGTGCTGTAGCAAAGCTTTCCAACGGAACAGCTCTGGAAGAAAGCTCGAGCTAGCTCCCTATTAACTATCAAGAACTTAAAAAAAAAAAAAAGAAAAAAAAGAAAAAAAAGTCTTTCTCCACACCATCATTTTCCCCTAAAGCCCAACACAGTGTTTGTGTCAGTCCCTGCACTTCAAATGATTTAGAACCAGGAGCTGTGCATCTTGAATTTTTGCATTTGACAGCTAATCAAATGCAGCAACTTACTATGCATTTCATATTCTTATTATAAATAACTACATCCCAGGAATGCAAAAGTGTTCATGTTTGCTTTCCATTGACTTTTATTTCTATAAATATCCATTTCACGTATATTTCTGATACTTTGAATTCTATTCTGCAATGCTGTACTATGACACTCATGACTGAAATGTAAGCATGCCAGGAAGAAATAACACCTATTCAATTTAAGACAGGTTACAGTATGCTAAGTAACATTATATTAAAGCATAAAAAAAACCCCAAATTCAATAATTAAAACAGCTAATTAGAGCATGTCTATACTAATGAAAGCATAATGACATGGACTGTTGCCCTGATTTTTTTTTAATTCAAAATTAAAACCTACCAAGGGATTCCAGCATATTTCTAAATAGTAAACAAAACATGCTTATCAAAATGAAAAAAAGAACACAAGGATATTGTTCAGAAAGGAACTTTTCTCCTGTTTAACTGCAACTATTATTTCAATAGTATTAGTTGCAGAAAATACTAAGTAAGTAAAAATTGCAAATAAAACATCTGAATTTCACCCCTAAAAATTATTGACATAAATAAATGTACAAACTTGGATAAATATTAAACTTAAATGCCCGTTGTAAGACAGAAGAACAGGATGAAGTCATTTCATAAGTGAGACTGAGTGAAGCTAGCTTTACATCAATACAGAAATGAAAAACTGCTTGTGAATTACAGGTAGATGTAGCTGCTATCCATCATCAGGTAATAGCCTCAAACAGACTGATTTTTAAATGAAAGTTATTTTAAATCCTTTCCTAACACTGATTTATGAACATCAAAAGTTTCTGGCAATTAGAACAAGGGACTGACAATTGAATCTAATCAAACTACACCACCATTCTCATTATGAAGGCTTAAACATCACAACAATTTTAAAAAGTTTTACCATTTCACATAAAACATAAGGTTGGATAAAGAATACACAGAATTATGGATCAAAAAAAGAATAAAGTTTGAAATAGGTTGCAATAATGGCTACAACTATTATGGAAATATTGGGTGGGGAGGGAGTGAAATAGACTAAATCAAATTCAAGTGTGGCCCAGTTTCCAATTAAATATCGACCAGTTTGTCAGCAAGAACAGAGGATATCAGCCAAATAAACCCTGTGCAACTGTTGTTAGAGGTGAAATGCTGATCTGATTTCTGAACATATGAGGAGAAGGGGGAAAAGAGGGACATGACACTATATTGCTCACAAACACAGAGGGACTGGTGGGTAATATGGTGGTCAGAGGTTGTCTTGGGCTTAGAGACCATGAAATTATAGAGTTCTCAATTCTTGCCCAAATAAGGAGGGGGAGCAGCAAGACTGTTACCATGGACTTCCGAAGGGCAGACTTCAACTTGTTTAGAACACTGGTTGAGAAAGTCCCTTGGAGTACAGTCCTAGAGGGCAAGGGGGTCCAGGAAGACTGGACTTTTTTTAAAAAGGAACTCTTCAAGGCCCAGGAGCAGCTGTCCCCATGTGTCCTAAGACAAACTGGTGGGGAAAAGGACTGGCCTGGAGCTTCTGGTACAACTTAGGAGAAGGAGGAGAGTCTACCACCTCTTGAAGACTGGGCAGGCTACTCAAGAAGAGTACAGGGATTTAAGTTAGGTTATGTAGAAGGAACATTAGGGGGGCAAAAGCTCAGCTAGAACTCAGCCTGGCCACTGCTGCAAGAGTCAATAAAAAGAGTTTTTACAAGTATATTAACTAAAAAAGAACCAGGGAGAATCTTCATCCCTTACTGGATGCAAGGGGGAACACTGTTATCAAGGATGAGGAAAAGGTCGAGGTACTTAATGCCTTCTTTGCCTCAGTCTTTAATAGTCAGTCTGGTTATCCTCATGGTATTCAATCCCCTGAACTGGAAGATAGGTAGAGAGACCAGAATAATCCCCTCATAATCCAGAAAGTGGTAGTCAATGACCTTCTAAACCAACTGGAAACCCACAAGTATATGGGGCCAGATGGGATCCACCCGAGAGTGCTGAGGGAACTGGCAGAGAAACTGGCCAAGCCTCCCTCCATCATTTATAAGCAGTCCTGGTCAACTGGGGAGGTCCCAGATGACTGGAGACTTGCCAATGTGACACCCATCTATAAGAAGGGCAGGAAGGATGATCCAGGGAACTACAGACCTGTGCCTGACCTTGGGCCCGGGAAAGGTTATGAGACACTTCATCTTGGGGGTGATCACACAGCAAGAGCAGAACAATTGGGGGATCAGGCCCAGCCAACATGGGTTCATGAAGGGCAAGTCCTTTTAACCAGCCTGATCTTCTATGATCAGGTGATCCGCTTAGTGGATGAGGGCAAGGTGGTGGATGTTGTCTACCTGGACTTCAGTAAGGCATTTGACACCGTTTCCCACTGCATTCTGCTGGAGAAGCTGGCAGCTCATGGCATAGACAGGAGGTCTCTTCGCTGGGTTAATTAGACACTGGCTGGGTGGCTGAATCCAGAGGGTGGTGGTAAAGGGAGTAAAATCCAGTTGGCGACTAGTCACAAGTGGTGTCCCTCAGGGCTCAGTTTTGGGACCTGTCTTGTTTAATATCTTCATCAATGACCTGGACAAGGGAATCAAATGTACCCTCAGTAAATTTGCAGATGACACAAAATTAAGTACAAGTGTCGATCTGCTTGAGGGTAGGAAGGCTCTGCAGCGGGATCTGGACAGGATGGAGCGATGGCTGAGGTCAATTGTATGAGGTTTAACAAAGCCAGGTGCCGGGTCATGCACTTTGGTCACAACAACCCCCAGCAACACTACAGGCTTGGGGAGGAGTGGCTGTAAAGCTGCCTGGTGGAAAAGGACCTGGGGGTGTTGGTCGATAGCCGTCTGAACATGAGCCAGCAGTGTGCCCAGGTAGCCAAAAAGGCCAACGGCATCCTGGCCTGTATCAGAAACGGTGTGACCAGCAGAAGGAGGGAGGTGATCGTGCTCCTGTACTCAGCACTTGTGAGACCGCACCTTGAGTGCTGTGTCCAGTTCTGGTCACCACAGTACAAGAAGGACAGTGAGGTGCTGGAGAGGGTGCAGAGAAGGGCAATGAAGCTGGTGAAATGGATGGAAAGCATGCCCTATGAAGAGTGGCTGAGGGAACTGGGTTTGTTTAGTCTAGAGGAGACTGAGAGGAGACCTTATTGCCCTCTACAACTACCTAAAAGGAGGTTGTAGTGAGGATGGTGTTGGTCTCTTGTCTCAAATTAGTAATGATAGGATGAGGGGAAATGGCCTCAAGTTGCATGGGGGAGGTTTGGATATTAGGAAGAAATTCTTCACTGAGAGGGTATTTAGGCACTGGAACAGGCTGCCTAGGAAGGTGGTAGAGTCACCATCCCTGGAGGTGTTTAAAGAACTAATAGATAATAGAGGATATGGTGTAGTGCTTAGAGAAACGCTAGGACAAAGGTTGGACTTGATGACCCTGGAGGTCTTTTCCAACCATATCAATTGTGCGATTCTGTGATTACAAAAAAAATCCCAAAAAGCACACACTTGAGCAGCAAGAGACAGGAACAGAAACACTGTCATATCACACTGCAGCTCACTGTCCAACCCAAGGGAATCCAAATGTTGCCAACAGCAAAGCGAGTTACAAGCAGCCTGTAAGAATGCCAAGGAACCTGAACCACCCACTTCTACCTTTTGATAGCCAAGACAGCCTTCTGATCTAGGAGAGCAACAAATCATGGAGTTGCTCTGAGGGCATTTTCTGCCAGATTAAAGGCATAGAAAAAAAACATTAATTTTTTAATTAAAAGAAAAATAAAATAAAAATAGTTTACTGCCATTTGTAACCTAACCTTAGCTTAAAACTTTGCAAGTTATCCATTCAGGATCTTGAAATACAGTTCACTATTGTAACTTTGGAAAACTGCTGCCATGCAGATGAATACCAGTCGGATGTTTCTGTTTTGCTGGGGATTTTTGAGCAAACTGAGAAATTATATGAATTTTATTATCAACATTTTCAATCAGTTTTTACAAGCTATTAACACTGAAAAACTTTTTACACACGATACATTTGACTAGGAAAGTGTTATTAAGGACTTATAATCTGTGCTTAAATAGTATTAAATTTTAAATATCTACAATGGTTGCAAACAATAGAGATACTCTGGTGATGTTCATAGCACACAGTTGGCAATGAAATAGCTGAGATACTTGCTACTGCAAGTACCATATTTAGAGTAAATATGTGCAGAGTGCAGTTTCAAGCTGTGGAAACATCACTTCCAACATAAGCAAGAGAGTCACTGCTGCTGGAGCAGGGAGAGTACACGGATGTTGTGACTGACGGACTGCTGCTTGGGAGGAAGCAATAAAGAACATTAAGCAAGATTTCAAGTGTCTTTTCAAGAGAAAAGGAAAAAGAAGAGGCTGAAGAGCTCTTCCGCTGTAGATCAACATGGGTTTGAAAGAAATTATATAGGAGAAGTAAGAATTAACACAAAACCCCATTTTTTATTTTATAATCACACGAATTAAAATAACACCACAGGACTTCCCTTTATGTCACTACTCTTCAGTAATTTTTCTTATGCTTCATGCTAAGAATTGACACTATGAAGTAAATTTTGCTGTAGATCTTATTTTACACCCCCTGTTTAGAGGTTAAAAAAAAAAGGCCTAATTTACTTTTAACATTGCAAATGATCCAAATAAGCATTACTTTCATGAAGTTCCTTTAGCAAAACAGCACAGGAGACATTTACTCACAATTGGAAAACGTTAAAGTATTTATGAAGTGCTTAACTTCATTAAGATATTTTCACACAGCTAAATACAGCTTATCTCCCTGATTTCTCAAATCTTTTCTCACTTACTTGTAACTTCAATTTGCCAATTGTAGGCTTGACAGCACCACAAGTTAGCACTGAATTGGCTACCGTTATTTAAGAGGTTTAGAGCTTTACCAATCAAAAAAAAGCTGGTGCCTTCCCATGTAAAGCTAGGCCTGAAATACAAAATGCAACAGTATTTCTACTTCCTTTGAATTTAGAAGGATACAGAGTTAAAGTTCAAGCCCTGCCTGCTCACAATCACATTTCACAATGGAGAAAACTTCTGAAAGAGCCAGAAAAACATCATACCCAACAATTTTATATCAACATCAGCTTCTTTCCTTTCCACTTGTTTGCAACTTTTTACACAGTTACTTCTTGTTTAGCTCTAGTTCAGTGCAGATGCAATCAGTAATAAAACATTTCTCCTACCTAAGCCTTTACAAGATAATATTCAGTTCAAAAATACAACTACTTGTAGCATTGACTTCAACCAGCACGAAATCTAACTGGTTAAACTCACATACTGATGGACAAAAACACCAGTTCTTTGACACAAAGCAAAGTTTTCATTGCTGCAGCAATTTTTGTTTGCACTAAAATACAGAGAACACATACATTTAAAGGAATAACCTCCAGTGTATTATGAACTATTTGGAAATATTGAATAGCTGCCCCTAAAACAAGTCCTTTGCAATACTTACCTGATTTCTTCCAATATACTTATATACAACAGCTTTTTCACAGCAGAAAATAAAAGTGCACATATCCAACCAGTAGTAAAAGGGCTGTTTTTAAAAAATATTGATGTTTCACTTTAAAGATACTGACAAACTGAAATTTAAGGAAGTTGTTAAAAAAAAGCTTTCAAATACAAAAGGTGTCTCCTCTTAATAAAACATGTTGCATTTTCCAGAGAGAGCAAGATGTCAGCAACATTTTATAATTGAACTTGCCCAGCATTATACCATCATCAATTGTTTACTGATCATGTACTTTACATAAGGCAACATACACAAAGAAAAAAAGGGAAGCTTTAAATTCCATGTTGGATAAGTCATCTCTTTTGTATTATTATGCAAACTAGTGTGGCTTTGTCAGCCAAGTTCCTAGGAACAGCTTAAAACTTTCACATCTACAGATCAAAAACTGATTTTAGGATTAGGAGCTAAAGACTGAAATAGATCATTAGGTCACAGGCTGAACTGCAAAAGAATGCCTCTTCCAAGCATCACTTCTGGAGAGGAAATGCGGATGCTTTGGC
>JAOEGS010022687.1:102396-117594 GCA_025447755.1 Corythornis vintsioides | reverse complement strand
TGGATGGCAGCACAGCCTGCTGCTGTGTCAGCCACTCCTTCCAGTTTGGTGTCATCAGCAAACTTGCTGAGGGTGCACTCTGTCCCCTCGTCCAGGTCATTGATGAATATATTGAATAATATTGGACCCAGCACTGACCCTTGGGGGACCCCACTAGATTACATTGGCCTTGGCTTCCAGTTACCTTACTGTTAGGGCAGAGATATCTCTTTTTTTTTTCAGGATGATCACCGAGTTTGCTTTTCCCCAGAGTAAACCATATCAGATAGAGCATCACACCAGGAGAGATAACACAATGTATCTATAGAGATGGCTTCACCATTAAAGGGCCTATAGTTCATTTTTCATAAGCCTGCATTAGGGCAGGGAGATAAACAACTTGCTTCACTGGGTGCCTCTGTTCTATTGGGCTTGGACACACTTGGACTTCTGTCATCACCATCATCCTTTTTTAGATCTTTCTCTCTTCCCAGAAAAAAAACAAACAAAACCAACAAACCAAAACATCACAACTCCAAAACACTACTAGAACTGACCTTTAGGCAACCAACATTTTAATACACTGTTTGTGGAGACCAGGGAGAACTGGGATAGTCTGCATCAGCACTGAACCACTCACTATTAGGCAATGCACTGTGTACAGAAGTATTCAGCATTTAAGAGTCTGATAGACTCAGTCCATCAGAGCCTAGCAATTGAAGCTGAGGTGAAGCTGTCCTGTGAGCTGGGGAAAGCCCAGCTTTCTCTACACTGAAATACAGGAAGCCTGAGGAACATTTGCTGTGACTGTTCACATTTTGCATACACTTCATGGTTATTGGGGAACATCTTCACAGCAAGCTTTCAGAGCACTGTAACTAATCCATGTGTATTCAAATTGGTGGCATAAGACAGCTGAACTTTTAAGAAGTTTTTCAGTGAAGTGCTGTTCCAATCCTAGAACAATTGTCCATTTGCAGATCAAGCCAATTCCTGGGTTGCTGTGACAACTAAATCCCATACTGCCTTCCAATTACTCTCTAACTTATCAAAGCAAGGGTAATGGGGTGCTTTATTAAAAACAAACAAACAAACAAATGAGCTATTGACCAGAACCATCTTTTAAATAATTCTTTAAAAGAGTTTACAAAATATCACATCAAGTATTAGTTTAAATCAGTAAAGCTGGTTTATCTTAATCACGTAATACCCAGTACAGGTCTAGCTAATCTTCATGATGTGTGAAAGATGCCAGCAGCTGCCTACAGTCACAAAGCAATGGCCTGGATGCTCTACTGGTGCAAACCTGACAACCTGGTTTAAAGGCTTCCTTGCAGGCATTTCTTAAGAAGCTGGTTAAGATATTGATTTGATGGAAAAGAATCAGCGTGATTTCAGTCAGAAGACAGAAAAAGCAATTTACCTGAAGAAGGTGACAAAAAACTGCACGAGATCCATGATAGTATTGTGCTGTGAGAAGGCAATCTGGAAATAAAATAGAAGTAAATTACAACATTTTCAGAGTCAACAGCTCTTTTTAGGCTGGGCCTTTATGGCTTCACAGATGATTAGTTTCAAGTGTAATTTCAGACTGCTGTGCACACACCTGCACCTACGATAAAGTGAGATAAGAGACTAACTCCCTTGTCTTTGCCTTTATCAAAATACACAATGGAATGCAGTCTATCATAGCGAATAGAAATATCCATGTAAAACTTGCTTAACATAAACAATGAAAACAACATGATGATTACGAAATCATAAATATAAATTGTCTCCTCTACAGTCAATTGTTCTAACTATCGCCATTTAAGCTTAACATTAATACCTTTAAAATATTTCAATTACATTATTAAATTATTAAAATTAATGCATATGCTATATATATAAAAAGGAGGAGAAAAAAAAAGAGATAAAACTGGTGCATATTAAAACAATCTGTTTCAAAGCAAATTACTTGAAAGACAAAGTAACAAATATTAAGGCTACATTTTTACAGCCTCACCAGAACATGCATTAGTTCAACTCTTTACTGTAATTTTTCACCAATAATTATCTCTAAGACAGCATATATACATAGATACACATTCACACTTGCATGGAATAGAGCCTGTAATTATTATAATTACTTTTTGCTAATGTTAAGAACTACACTTAATATTTAAGCTCTATCTACAAATATCCTTAAGTTCAGTATTTCACTGTATATAATTACCAAATGGAAGTTATACAGAATCTTCTGCTTTGAACTGCAGTGTTCACCTAACTATATTCCCAGCCTGTCAAAAAACATTCTGTTTTTAGAGCATTTAAGATCTGATTTTTTACCAGTAATGACATGAAATTACTCTGATACCCTTTTGGAATTGACTAGTGAACTTTTAAAATTATAACTCCTGATGCACAATAAATTTATTTTGTGGTTTTTGTTTGTTTATATTTTATTTCAGGGCAAAGTTATAATGTAAACTTCAATTTTATAATGGTGTTACTGTGCCTTGTGCCAACTAAATACAGCAAAACCATAGGTCAAGATAACTCCAAAAGCCAAAGGAAGGAATAGACTGTAGCATTCTGCAGGCTGTAGCATTCCAGGAATAAACACATGGGGCACCACCATGCAAAACACACCTCTAAAATATAATTTCTCCTTTCTCTTCAGTAATAATGCACAAATGCATGCAATGCAAGCAATTCTAGGAGGTCTGGAATTCAGTACAGAAAGCAGATGCCTCCAGTTTCTCATCCCTTGAAGATAATTCTTCAAATTATCAGGAAAGGTACTTGATAAGTGAATCAGAATATATTTTAGTGTAATAAACTCCTTGAGTGATATAATCTATCTCCTCTCTAAAGAGGAAATCTAGATGTTCCCAGTTTAAGTCGACTGCTGTGTTTGGATCAGGGTAAAGCCTACATTCCAGCCTGGGAGCCTGAGGAAAGACAGGAAGCTGAAGACTGCAAGCAAACAAAGTAGAACTTTCTGACTCAAAACAGAACTTTAATCTGTAAATGTTTTCACATTTGTTCAATAAAAAGAGACACTTGAAACTATCAGAAACTTTAACTTGGGCTACTGCCATGATGAATACTGCATTAAAATGAGAGAGATTAGGGAGTAAAATATTAAAAAGCTGGAGAGACATTATAGAGTGGACAAAATAGTCAAAGTATCTGTTAATTCCAGTTTACATAGAAAATATAAATCTGAGAAAAGATCTGAAGATTTCTTTGGCCCAATTTAAAGTGCATTCCAAGCATAAACAATTGTTTAATAATAACTTCTATGAAAACCAAAAAGCTTTCTATATTCAAACTTTATTGTAAATGTACATTGAATTCCCTTCAAATAATATTTACTATTGAAATGAATTGCTGGCTTTTCCAGAATGGTTTTTACAAGTGTGATGTTTCAGGAGATGAGTTAACACAAAGAGAAAAAAAACCATGCCAGTTTCAACAGGGTTCATCTTTTATGACCTACTAAAAAGCTGTTTGTTGAAGGGGCATTTATATTTGCTTTGCTTTGATTACTTTAATTCAAGGTATCAGCATTCATGAGTAGCATCTGTTAGTCTAGAAACAACAGTCAAGGGAAAGCCCTGCAATCAGAAACTGACATCTGATCACAACAAACCAGGAAAGTTCTACCTCAGATTTTTCTAAGAAACTGTAGTGCCTTTATTTCTCTTGTTCAGCACACAGAATATGAGTTAAGCAGATATACAACAATAAAATTATTCTATATGACTATTAATAATGACACAACTTGCATATACAGAACCTCACAGATAACACAAAAAACACAAATAATTTCTTTTGTGTCTGTTTTTTTTTTTTTGCACAAAAACAGACACAAAAGAAATTATTTTACATTTTCAATATTCTAAACAAATAATCTACTTAAAGCAATTGCACTGTTACTGTTTGCAAACCTATGGAAGAACTTCTGTCTGTAAAAATTCCTTGTTTGGTTGATTCCTGAAAGTACTCCTATTTTAGAGCAAAACCACAGTAAAATGTAAAGTTCCATCCCAGAAGTAATTTCAAATTTTAATCAAACATTATCTTTTGCATTACATTACAGTTCATGTTTAAAAGATGAGCTACAGTATTTTCTGAAGAAACAGTACCATGCATCTTAGACTAATTTCAACACAGAATATTAACAAAAAGAATACATATTTTAATTATAAGTAGATCACAAAAGAACAAGTAATGTCATGAATCTAAGCCTGATACAAAAAGCCATAATAAAATTTAAAAGATTTATTTCCATGGGATTGAATTTTCATTTAGATGTGAATATTATTGTCTTTTTTTCTTGTACGTCATCTTTTTTTCTCATCACACAGACAAGGGACAAGGAAAATTTTTCAACCCCAGGTTTTTATTTCATCCATAAAGATACCGGTGATTAATATCTCTTTTGTTAATTTGTATCATGCCTAAGTAGCCCTCAGTTTCACCAAAATGTCTAATAACCTTATGGATCCCACAAATATTATTTCTGTCTTTTCTTATGAATGAATATAATCTCCATTATTTCATGTGGAAAATAATTTGTTATGGCAAAGGATAACGGCAAAGGATTGCCATGTGAGTGTACACAGAATTTCCAGCATAAATTTATGTCTCCTGAAGAAGAGGAATGGTAACAGATCTGCTTTCATAGAATCATCAAAGTTAAAAAAGACCTTTAAGATCATCAAGTCCAACCATTAACCCTCCTCTACCAAATCCACCACTAAACCATATCCCCAAGCAGCACATTTATATTTAAACACATCCAGGGTTGGTGATCCAACCACCTCCCTGGGCAGCCTGTTCCAATGCCCAACAACCCTTTCAACGAACATATTTTCCCTAATGTCCAGTTTAAACCTTCTCTGGTGCAGCTTCAGGCCGTTCCATTGTTCTGTCACTAGTCACTTGTAAGAGACCAGTGCCTACTTCTCTACAACACCTTTTCAGGTAGTTGCGGGGAGCAATAAAATCTCTCCTCCACCTCCTTCTCTTCAGGCTGAATAGCTTGAGTTACCTCAGCTGCTCCTCATAAGACTTTTCTCCAGAACGTAACACTTTCCACAGCATAACAGTGACAAATGGAAGAAGGGTAACTTAAGAGTGCTATAAAACATTACTTGAAGTACAATTTCAGGTGCAGATGATAATTCTTCCATTTACCAGCATTAGATTTCTAAGAGAGAAGTTAGGACTGGCATTGGTAGGACAGCTACAGGAGTGGCTACTGATGCAGATAAATTTCTGTAACTTCCCGTGGTCTAAGCCTCTCATCAACAGCAAGCTGACACACACCTATCTGTCAGAAGTACTGTCATACTCAACTGTTTTCTCACCTTTAGCAAAACCACTAGAAAACTTCTCAGCAACTACAACAGCTCTTTTCCCTGTTTGGCTGGGGTTAAAAGCTTTCACTGACTTTATGATCCAATACTGTTACAGACAAATTGTTCCTTTAAAACATAAATAACAACGGGTTTTGCAGAAATCTACAAAATGGATGTTTATTTTTTTTAAATACTCTGCTGCTGAAAGCAAAGTAAAATAAATACAAAATTTAAAGGGAATCAGAAGTTATGATTTTCTCAATAAAGACTTCCAAAACTGTACCCCAAACAAAGAAAGAACCACACTCAGAGGGCTTCACTATAGACAACAAAATCTACAGTCTGACTTCATAACACTACTCAGTTTTAGCTTCCTTAGACATTGTTATGGACTTGGAATGACACTTGATTAAAACTAATGCCATTTGATTCACAGATGACCTCAAGTTTTGTCATTTACTGCTAAAAAAACTACCAGCAGATGATTATTAGATTATCAAGCTATGATGAATCTGCTGAAATAAAAACATTAGGACTTACAAATTCATAGTTCTGTGCTCTATTAGGGCAAAGTCTCATCTTAACAACTGGTTCCCTTAGCTTTCTGTGTTAAAAAAAAATAAAATAGTGAGACACCTTCATCAAGAATGAAAGCTGTCATATCATTAGAGGATCTCTGCCTTCAGCAATGTGACTAAAGATGAAATTTTGTGGGGTAGCTTGGAAATGTCCTAGTGGTGGTGAAAGTCCAACTATGGGGATCTATGAAAACAAGAAATGTATTTTTTCAGTATTGTTTCAACAAGATAAAAATGTGTTAAATTCTTCAGCATGCAAGGTCTTTTTGATGCTTAGGACAGAGGACTTCAAACTAGAAGTTGGGAAGATAGCTCATTTAAGTATAGTATATCAGGTAATATATCTTTAATCTTGTGTAGTTTTCTTGTGTGGAGTAGAGAGGACAGGTGAGGGAGGAAGAAGAGTTGATAAGGTAGGCAAGTTATAATGAAAAAGAGAGATGGAGAGTCTAAAGCCATGAAACATGATAAGGAAAGTGTAATGTGAAATAAAACTGATGCGTGTGCTAAAGGCAAGGCTTTTTGCATCCTAGTCTTAAGGTTCATCTTATGAAGAAGTTGTGAGGAACAGGACCTAGAGGTAAGAACTGCAGTGACTGTTTTATGAAAAATGCTCTATAATTAAACTCTGAGCAATTGCTTTCAAGTTGGATGTGCTTTGAATTCTGATGCTTCTGTATCAAACATGAAGAAGGATTTATCTGAAAGTTTGTCTTAAGTTTTCCAGGTATCCATCTGCCTTAATAGAGATACAAACTCCTGTCTAAAAAAACCAATTTTGCCATTCTAACTTTAGAAATAGCAGAAACAGAGGCGCTTTTTCTGCCAATATTTCTGCTCAGATTTTTATCTGGATGAACTAAAACATTACAAAAATTAATTTTCATGTACAGTCTTATAGTGTAGTACATTAGACCAAAGCAATTCCAGCTCACAGTCTTATGAGATTGAAAGGTATATGAAGAAAAAAAACTGATGGGTGATAATAATCTGTGGTGATTTAAGTGTTAACTGGTAAGTCCATCCTTTTTCTCTGCCCTGTTCAAGTCTTTGAAAGATGTTTAGAAAAAAAAACTCCAAACAAACATAAAGACCTAAGAAAGCACTTAAGATATTTCAATCATGTGACCTAATTGGAAGACAAGGCATTGTGACTGCTGACAAATCTTTTATAGCAGTTGAGGATTCACAAGTCAGAAATCCAGCAGCATATGCCAGAGATCAGTGCATACAAGGATACACCACAACCAACATTTCAATATGTGGCATTTCTTTCTTTTTGCTGTTTTGGTTACATGCACGATGCAGGAAACACACTACACTGAATACTGATGGATGGAATATGTCTTCTGAAATAGGAAAAACTTCTGAACACTGGGATTTTTCCAACCTTCAAAAGTTAACATCTACAGGAACAGATCATTTTTTTCCACTGCTTTCTAGTCCATTTTATGTTCACCCTGACTATCACATGCAGCAATCATACAGTCCTACAGAAGAATAGGTCAAGATCTGTTCCACCAGTAAAAATGAGACAATCCTGAAAGTCTAACTTTGTGACATCTTTCATATGGAAATAGTAAGTCTGACCTCAGAATTCTGTATTTTAGTTTGAAAAAGATATGTATCAAAAGCCATCTCTGAAATCCTAATGAAACCTATCTAGAAAAATCAAAAAGAAAGGAAAAAATTAGGCACAAGAGAAGTGCTCTAAATCAAAATTCCATATTTGCAGTAAACATGAACCTAGTCCATTAAATGGTTCATATCTTCAGGTAATGTACACAAAAAGCAGTTTTAAGCTATGCTCCCTTTCATGACACTATCCATTAATGCAAACTTCTACCTGTTCAGACTCTCAGTCAATGAACAAATACTTCCATTAATTATTTCAACTTCCACTGTCAATAAATTAAGAAAGAACAACTGAGGAACAAAAATTAAAACTTGAGTAGATGGTCTAATGATTAAACCTGGAGACTCAGCCCAAACTAAACCACCTGGACTTTGTTGATGATGCACACTTAAACCCTGCAGAATTATTACTTACTTCAGTATCATCAAAACTGCAATTTAGCTTCTTCCTGGACAAAACTATTATACACTCCCACGTAGGTACTATGTGTGTTCTAAAGCAGAAGAAATAGGTATGGATTGCATATGAAGCCTAACAGATTTTGTTGTCATCTTTAGAGTGGAAAAAACCGGTAATGACTTTTCTATCACTTTGGACTTTAATTAAATAAGAGTGACCTGCACTCAGGAAAGGTGAGAGTAGATTATATAAATTCTGGCGTTTTCCCAATTAAATAAGTGCCCTTGCCAATTAAGCAAAGAACAAGATGTATTTTATTTTCCCTTGCATAAAAAAAACTAACAACAAAACAAACCAAGAAAACACGATAAGAAAAGGATGAATTTACCAATGATCAATCCAAATTACTTCTGTATAAATTAAAGAAACATTGAACACCTCCACAGAGAGGTTAAAAATGGCATGCATTTATTCTCTATATTGGCTTTCCTAGACCTTGAAAAAGATGTTCTAAAGAAAATTTATCTGAATTTTGCCATGTCAAATGTGTCAAATCTAGTCAAATGTGTGAATCTAGTCAAAGTTATTCAGCTAGCTTATAATATTCAGCAGAGAGGTATAGGCTCTCATAGGTGAGTTACTCTAAAATAGATGTGAGACTTTCATAATGTGAAATGAATTACCTTATGGAGCTGCCATTTCTCTCTGCTAACAACATGGGGAGTCTATGATTAGTTTAGACTCTTGATCTAATGTCAGACTTAGAATATAAATAATATTAGGTGAGATAAATTTCTCCCAATAGTTTCTAAGTACTGATTGGGTATTTCTGCAAAATATTGTAATGCTAAAACAGGAAAAAGCAATATTTATTCTTGCTTAGATGAAATTATCAGAGGCAATATGGAGCTAAGTGCCTGCTGGTAAAATCCTACTGTTTTCTACTCTGCTGATGCCAACAAATAATTTAGTCTAACGTTGACAAACAGCCCTGCCAGATGATAAGAACAGCAAAACTTTCGTACTGATAACATTAATAGAAAATGGAAGATAAGTTATAAAAAACCCCAAACAATTCAGGCTTGGAACCACAGCCTTCACATCAAGATTTGATAAACAGCTTCCAGAGATTATGTCTGCATGCCAAAGTCCTGTCTGCCATGATAGCATACTCTAGAATATCCAACCCTTTCTTTCACAAACAATGTAATAATTACAGGATATTATTTCCACTATTCAAAGTCATGAGAGGCTGAAAGACAATCTAGGTTTGTATTCAAGTGAGCTGAATGACATTCTTAAAGAAGGTTTATACAGCTGATTTTGTTTTCCTACCTTGCACTTTGCCTATTAAATTAAATATGCACACATTGCTATTTTACTGCTGCATTTAATTGTATTTAATTTTGTGTATGTGTACACATACAAACAAATACATAAAACACAGAGCAGCCCTCAGTTGATATAATCCAAGAAGTGAAGGAGAAAATCTGGGGAAGGGGAACTCTTATCTAACTTACAGGTTAATTCAGAATGCAAAATATCTTCATAATGATTAATAGAGACATTATTACGGAATTGAAATATTGAGTATTAAAGTCAATGACAGAATGAAAGAAGATTAAAAGGCATAGACAAGGGAGAAATGACATACTTCAAAATTAAATTAAAAAAAAACCCAACAACTGAAAAGTAATTGATGCAAAGACCTATAGTCCCAGAAAGTTATTTTAGACATAAATCTTTGAAGAATTGAGTTCTACATACTGAGTATGAAACGGCAGATTTCTAGACAACATCTTCCAAAATTCTGGGTTTTATTAAAGCCTGGATAGATTAAATGGACAGGCAGGAAAATTAAATACAGAAGTGAAGGGAATGGAGTCAGGGAATTTGTCAGAGTTGAATGCCTAAATTCTACTACAAGGAGAAGCACTGCATGATGATATGGATTTCTTTGTCAAACTACATTAAGGAAAAGCCATTTATGTCACTTGCTAGAATTGGATTTCTCTCTCTCTTCAGCTTTCTTCTTATGACTTCTTATGACATCTTATTATGACTTGATAAATTAAAGAGTCTCCCACTAGGAAAGCTACACCTGTTATGGAGTGTGCTCTGATATGTTAACATCACAAAGTCATAGAATTCTGGATTGGAAGAAACATCTCAAGCTCAACACAAGTTGTTCAACTTCTCACTCAAAGCCAGGCTACTGTCAACAGCAAATCAGGTCAACAGTTTTTTTTCCAGGTAAGTTTTGAAAAATCCAAAGGACGGATAGTCCAGATAGTTCACAGCCATTCTAGAAAACATGTTTCAATGCAGCCTTGCTAAAATAATGGACCTTTTCTTATGATCACTCTGAATCTCCCAAGTTGCAGCTTTCAACCATTTATCCTTGTTTTACCACCTGTTAGTACAGAGAATAATTTAGCTTCAGCATCACTGTAACTCCTCCACAAGTACTTGCAGCCTACTATTGAAGTCTCTTTGCCAGATTAAAACTCAAGGTTCAACCTGTGTTTGTGCTTGAGGCTCATGACTCATCTCTATGGCATTTCTCCCCAACCCATTCAGCTTCTCAAAACCTCTTCTGAACTGAGACACCAAAACTGGAGTCTCATTCCACATGCAGCCTCGCCAGACCTGAGTAAACGGAGACACTTTGCTCTTTATGAGGCCTCAAACTTGGGTATTGCCTGAGCTGGGATGAGAGCACACTCTTGGCTACTATTCAACTTGATATTAAGTTGTTCCACTCTGCTTAGGGCTTTGCAGTACTTGTCAGGCTTTGTGAGGTTTCACTTGGCCCAATCCTCCAGTTTCCTAAGGTCATTCTGAATCAAAGCTCTGTTGTTTGACATGTTAAACCCTCTCCTCTCAACATCAAGCTCTCTTGGGCTTCAATAAACAAAATAAATTTAATGTTGACGTTTTGACAAAGTAAAATAGATTCTTTGTCCTTTTCAGGATCCCTTGATTTTTTTTTTCTTCTTTCTTATCTGTAGAAGCTGGTACCAGTAACAGTGACACTAAGGATAAAACAATGACAACTAAATGCTCATCTTCAACTCTCTTAAAAAAAAAAAACAACTTTGGTCCTCTGACCTACCAAGCTACCCTTACAATTTATGTTCAGAGGAGCAGATCCCTTTCTGATTCCCTTCTATTCAAAAAACAATCTCTACTCTGACAAGGTAATTTAGACTTCTTCCTGTCAAACCTAAATTAGCTCAAGCATAGGCTGGTGATATTGCATCTAAAGAGTATAAGAAACTACCCGGGTGCTGCACAGTAATATCTTTGTTCTCATCTAGTGTGGCATGATCAATGGGCTTGCAAAACATCAGGAATCCATGCCCATAATAAAGAATCCTATTCAAATAACTGTCAGACTATGCTGGCTCTAGGATTCCATAATAAGTCAAAACTGTAAACTATTTTTATTCAAAAAATAAACGTAGACAAATCTTAAACTTTATACTTTGTTTATGATTCTATACAAACCAATTGCCCACACAGATTAATTTGACTCCTCAAAGTGCTGTATAATTCTGAGGAAAAATGGTTCAATAAAAACCATTGCATTAAAAAAATAGTAACATGACTCTCATTTAAGACAGTAAAAGTGAAGTGATATGTATTCTTTTCTCAAAAGAGAGTCTAAAAGATACCTTCTTAAATTCAAAACCCCCACATAATGTTTTCATCTATGTCAAAATGGAATTAGTGGTGCAAGTTTAAATCTGGTGGTGTTGGCACATTACTATCATATTACTCTGTCAAACTGTGGCTAAGTAGATGAAACAATTTGGTTTTCTTCCAGGATTCTTATATCCAGGAAAATGCTTATCCACTACCTCTGTGCATCTAATTTTTAAGTCACATTTCTGTAATTATTGATGCAGTGGGATGACTATTTTAAATTTATATTTTATAGAATTCACACAGGCTGTTAAAAGAAAAAGTTCCTGGAGGATGAAGTCAGAAGCACAGTGAGCACTACTGTGTCAGGACTCTGTGACGAATCTCAGAACACTGAGGTGAAAGGGTCACTTCACAGCACTTATTGTAAGGTGCAGAAGGTGGCTCAAAAGTCTTTCCCATGTGAAGAGTCATAAAAAAAAGAAAAAAGTACTTGACATTCAAGAAATAGAAAGTTGTAGGACACACCAGTCAGGCCTGCAAGCTTTCAGCTCACTCTAGTGAACCTCAGACAGAGCACTGCAGGCACAGCTAGCAAACCATCAAGCTGTATCTTGTTGGGCAAAAGTTTGCTAGGCAGCTACAGCAAAAACCTGCAATGCCTGACTTGCTGCTTCACATACACAACCTGAAATCACCTATTCACTGACCCTTGGCTCAGGAAATCCCTCTGCAGCATCATGTGCACCAACCACCATCCTGCATCCAGCACAAGGGGACCGTTCTGCAACAAGAATAGCCCAGTGTGCTCCTTAGAACAATCCTCCAAGGTTAGCACTGATGCAAATAACTTTTTCATGAACTCAAACGCTCACACACCAGGTAGAAGCAACCTCGTGAAGGGGGAAAAAACATGACTCTGTGAATACAAAATGTCTCATAAAATGGCATACTGAGGCAGTCATCCCCATGTCTATTACAAGGCATCTCTGCTGGAAATAATGATTATATTCAACCTCCCACCTGCTTCTTACAGCCTACGGGAGAAAAATAAGTCTGGGGATAAGGCTGTAGGCATCCTAACTCTTTCTCCTCTTCTAATACAGGCCAGCAGTGTTGGGTGTTGCAGAAGGATACAAATTAAATAACATTCTGGCACATGTGTAAGGCAGTTAATTAATAACTTTGTACTTGCCTCTATTAAAACACTACTGTTCAAATGAGTTTAATTTACAAAGCCATCCATACCACTTAACTTACCTTTTATTTATCAATATGTAATTTCTTTACTGTTGTGGACTATTAAAGAACATAAAGTTCAAAAGTAATCAGATTTCATTAGAAAACAAGAAATTCTTTCCAGGGGCAGAGAGTTGTTATAGAACAACTGATGCTGGCTTTTCAGCTTTCATGACTGGATTTCAGTTTTACTGTGAAGTAAGAAGACTGGAGTTCAGAAACAATATTACTCAGCATAGAAATCTAAACAGTGCTCCAGTACTTCATCAAAGAGTATCTGAGATTCAAGTTACCATGTCTGAAGAAATTAAAAATGAATCTGTATTGAACTATTTTCTGCTTTTAAAGGGGAGACAAACAGTGGTCTTGTTTCTATAAAACATCAAATTTAAACCTAAAACCCTTACTTTGTGAACAGCACATTAGTTGTTTGTGCAAGTGTCAGCTCACCAAAAACTGGACCCCAATTTTATGTTAACAATAATTTAAACCTTTTGAGACATCTGCAAGCAGATACATCTACATTATCATCTGGTAAGCACAAATCTAACATTCCTGGAAAACACTATATTGCTTAAATTACCAGTGTTTACAAATTTCAATCCTTCAGCCCCTAATACAAAATTGTAATTACTGATTACAGAAACTAAATCATAATAATTCTTGACAGGCATTTCATATGGACTAAGGAACAAATTAGTTTAGAACTGACTGATTATTTGTTCCACTATTTTTAAAGTGACTTAATTTTCTTTAGACATGGATTGGAAGAGGGATTACTTAAAACACACCAATTAGTATTGTAGTATCTGGGAACTGAAATATAAACTGAGGAAAACTGTTGCTTATTTATTGAAAAGACTGATTTTAAAAAACAACTGTTTTTTTATACTGCATTCAGTAAGATTTCTTAGTACACAGACATTGCGCTCCCAAAGAAAAGCATAATTCTCTTATTCTGAAGTTTATAAACATGAAAAATACCCTCATTTCTTTCCTGCATGGAAGATAGTTCCTAAAAAAATTTTTTAAATTACACTGCAAAATTTGAATGACTCTAGAACTTAATATGATGGTTATGGCATTTAAACTTCATGTCTATATGCATGTGTAGAAATACAAGTAACAGAGACAGAAACTGTGCTGCTAAAAAGCACCATATTAATTTTAGAATCCTCTAGGTCTTAATCTTCTTAAAGCAGAGCTGGTTTTACCAGAATATCTACTAGTTAATCTACTGGCTGGTCTCCAGCCTAATAAAAACGATAATAAAAATTTTTAGAGAGCTACGGAACCTGAAATTTTTTAATTTATTGAATGTTTTGTTCATTTTCAAAATCAAGTACTTGGTTAGAAAAGGCAAAACTTGTACTGAATTTTGTATAAAGATCATGCCATTCAAAATAATGCATGTAAAACTCATTGGTGAGATGCCAAGAAAAGGGCAAAGCATTTTCTTAAACTTGAAGAGAGTAATTTTCCAAAGTTTATTGTTATAAATGTAGAGCATGCTATAAAGCTGTTGGAACTGTGGAATAAAAAATTTGTATTTGCAATAGCACTTTTCTTGATTACTGTGGATTAACATATTTATGAGGTTACTCAGCCTCAGGTTTAAACCCACAAATCAAAGGTTTGTATCAGCATGGGTAATGGATTACACAGAAGTCTACGGCCTAAGATATCCCAAAGGTATCTGTCTTTCAGAAGATTTATGTGTATAACACCACTTTGTAGAAATTACATTTTCTGATCTTTTGCATGGTGCTTGGTGATCCCACTCTCTAATGTGTAAAACAACCAAAAACCAGCATTCTCATTCAGCAGAGAAATTCATTGATGTATCTTCTTGTTCCTCACCTATTGAGAAGACCATGAATGACAGTCTTTAATTCCTTGATGTAAAATAGCAGTACTACAATGAGAGTAGAAGTCATTGTGAGCATATGTGATGTAATTAAACTTCTGAAGAGGAAGAAATCTGTATTCCAGCAGCTGCTCAGAGAACAAATACTTGGCTTGTGTTCTATTATGTAAATAGCACTATCACAAAAGAAACCTAGAATTAAGAAAAAAACAGTCCCCTTTTTATCTCCAGAGGTGATTGCTGATCACCTTACGGGTAATGGTCGATCCCTAGGGACTTCCTTCAGAAGGACCAGCATTTCAGAGCAGGATGCTAAGACATGAGATTGAAATGCTTACTCCTGCCTCTTCATGAAAGACCATAACTAGTCAAAAGATAAGTCAGGAAGATAGTTCATGCAGAATGGCACAGACTTTGGCTACCCAAGTGAAATTGGGCTTTTTAGGATTTTTTTTGGGGGGGGGGGGTTGTTTTGTTTTTTTGTTGGTTTGGTTTTTTTTT
>JAOEGS010022687.1:71128-94248 GCA_025447755.1 Corythornis vintsioides | reverse complement strand
AAATGTCTAAAGGAGAAGCTCACTGTTTTATAAAGAATAAAGATAATAGCTACATAAATGTTACAATATTTAAGTTGTTGAAAGAGAAATTACACTTTTATTTTTTTGAAGCCTGTTCCAATACTGCGCTTGGATGCCACATTGCAGAGCTTGGTTTAAAATATAAGTATCCATAAAAAGATGATAGGATAATATCTTTTGCTAATGGTGCCATTATCAAGCTATAAAATGATGCCATTATTTTGCCCAACTGTGTGGCTTCTTGCCCAAGGCCGTTGTTCCAGCTGGGAAGAACAACTCACCATAATATGCCACATTTATGAAATTTTCCTAAATACGTAAGAGACTTCAAAAATGGAGTGCATTTATGCAAGCCACACTATTATGCAATAAAACAGTCTCCTGATTTATATCTAAGAGTATGAAATCATGTCAAACCACCCCTTCCTAATATTAAAAAAATATGAAATATGTACTTTGAAGGCTAACTAAAATGGAAAAAAAAAGAAGTTGATATGAACCTCATCTTCAAATATCAGTCTATAAAAATAATTTCCCACACATTCTGCAAGTAAAGCAGCTGTCAGAATTTAGGATGATAAATCATAAACAGGTCAATGGTCAAAAGCTAAAAATTCCTTAAAGCTCACAAGACAGAATTTAATGCATATAAAAACATCAATTATAAATACTGACGATATTACATCTGCAACATCTCCCCCACGTCTTGAAGCTGTCTGTTTTACATACACAAACCATAACACACCTCTTTGAGCATTCTTGAAAGTCACTGAGTCCCAACTTTGTCTCTTATGTTCAAGAAAAGATGAGTTAAAAGACTTGTAATGGCATCTTAACACATTCATGATTATTAACATCTGTTAAGTTACTAGTGTTGTACTTCAAGCATGATCATTAGCAAAAGTACATTCGTCCTCATGCTCACAAATTGAAACTGCAAAGGGAAGAATAATTCTTGGCATCAGGCTCACATAAGAAGCAAATCTAAATTATGACATCAGTTGCAGATTGACTCAATAGTAAATTATCAAATCCAATTTACTCAGGACCTTGTAATTTAATTTCAATCTAATTTAATTCAATTTTAGCCGTGATATATAAATGTTGATTAGTAGACTATTGCATAACAATAGAAAGTACTTGTTCACTTGTTCTGAAGTTACTATTGCTTCAGCTACAGTATTTTTCTTTTTTTCTTTTTTTCTTTTTTTCTTTTTTTTTTTTTGGTGTATGTTCTTTCAAGGACAGAACTGAATGGTATTAGGAACCATAAAAACAAATGTTAATAAAATGAAACCTGGAATCCATGCCATTTAACTCTACAGTATAGTTTTCTAGCATGCAGAAAAAAATATTTCCCTTTGTTAACAAACAACTACAAATGCACTTCACATTTTATGCAACAGGCCACAGTGACACAGGCCTATCCTTGTGAAAGATCCAGCCACACCCACTGTTGCTCAAAAATGCACTATGGTAATGTCTGAAATTTAGATATTTTTTTTAATCGCATGGCCATAAAAAAAAAACCCTTAATTCAAAAAAAATATTTAATGCATTTAATCTTTTTGTCAAAAGAAAAAAGATTAAAATAACAATAATAAAATATTTCAAACTATTAGAAAGTAGAGGAGATTACTGAAATAAAATATACCATTGGTCCCGAGTCACAACCCAGGTTTTGTAGCCTACATCCTGAGGAGATCAATTTGTAAACCTTTTTCATTCAGTGATGAATAAATAGTAATTACTCTTTGCTCTAAATTGATCTTTCAGAACAATCAGCAAAATCAGATTCATCATACTTAGATAAGTTTTTAGACGTCTACTTTTGGATGAAAAACGATAAATGAATTAATTCAAACACTTACTAATGATCCACTGTAGTTAGAAAAGTACAAGATGAAGAGTGAAAAGCTATCCAGTTGTAGCTGAGCATCTAAACTGAATTAAACCAATAGCAAAAAAACCCTTGTTTGCTTTACAGTAATATTCTTTAGTATCCTTGAGACCAAATGACCTCATAGTGACACATTTTTTTATACAAGTACTAAAATGCACGGACCAACTTGTACCAGAGTTTTCATTCTTCATCCGCCTGGAAACACCAACACAACACAATGTGCCTCCTGGATGCCAATTCACAGCAACCATAATGCCACTGAATAGTAATGGCATATACATAGGTTAAACATTGAATCACAGAATGCCTTGGGTTGAAAGGGAGCTCTAAAGGCCATCTAGTCCAATCCCCCCTGCAGTGACCAGGAACATCTCTAACTAGAGCAGGTTGCTCAGAGCCTTGTCAATGTCTCCGAGTCATTCAACACCTTGAATGTCTCAAGGGATGGGGCCTCAACCACCTCCCTGGCAACCTGTGCTAGTGCTCCTCCAACCCTCATGGTATAGAGCTTCTTCCTAACATCCAATCTAAATCTACCTTTCTCTAGTCTAAAAACATTGTCCCTTGTCCTGTCACTACATCATGGCACAGAACCATTTTTCCAGTGTATACTGCTAACAGCTCTTTTCGGCACACAACATTTAGTGTAATCAGAATGGGTGTTTGTATTGGTGACTGACTTTTATTGCTAACCAGTTATTTTCCCCAAATGGTATGAAGGAAAAGGAAAGTAATAACTTAGCTGTGCCTAATCAGAAACAGACAAGGATTCTTTTATGAGATCTTCCCAGAGACTTGCCACTGAAACCATGCCCTTGGGAATTCTCCACAGTGGCGCGGGCCCTCCAGGCCTGCTGCTTGCCAGAGGGCCTTCCAGTATCCAGGGACAATCAAAGAGTCTCTTGTTCCCGCCAGATCCATGCACCAGCCCTCCCCCTAAATGATGATCATGTGCTTGAACTTTGAGATCTTCAGGGAGCCATTCACATTGAATTTACAGATTTCTGTGATCTTTTGCCTTTGAGATCTTCTAATACTACAAAGGGAAAGTACAATGACAGGACACTTTAAAGCCCAATACAGACATATGCCAATTTTCCAGCTTTTTTTCCCCCCAGATATTACATGTCCAGATGAGTTTTGAATATCTCTAAGGTAAGAGTCTCTGCAACCTCTCTGGGCAACCTGCACCAGTACTTGACCCTCACAGTACAAAAATGTGTTTTCCAGTGTTCAGACAGAACCTCCTGTGTGTCAGTTTGTGCCCATTGCCTCTGGTCCTGTGCCTGGTCACCACTGAAAAAAACTTGGCTCCATTTTTGCACCCTCCCTTAAGGTATTTACATACATTGATGAGATTCCCCCTGACCTTTCTTCTCCAGGCTGAACAATCCCAGCTCTCTCAGCCTTCCCTCACAGAAGAGATGCCTCTTTATCATCTCAGAGACCCTTTGCTGGACTCTCTCCTGTAGTGGAGCCCAGCTCTGGACACAGTAAATGCTGATCAGAGGGGAAAGATCACCTCTCTCAACCTGTTGGCAATACTCCCAGGGTATCATTGGTCTTCCTTCTCACAGAGCATGTTTCTGCCTCATGGTCAGCTTGGTGTCTCACAGAAACTAAGGGCCTTTTCTGCAAAGCTGCTTTCCACTTGGGTAGCCCCCTAACACGTACTGGTGCACACAGCTGTTCTCCAGGTGCAGTACTTTGCACTTCCCTGTGTTGAACTTCATGAGGTTTCTATCAGCCCATTCTCCAGCCTCTACAGATCCTATTGAATGGCACCATAACCCCCTGGTATATCAGCCACTCCTGGTTTTGGGTCAATAGTAAACTTGATGAGTGTACATTCTGCCCCATCATCCTGATGAATACATTAAAACCAAAATCATTATTCTGTAAATGATGATTTCACTAACAAAGTGTACCATAGTGAATGGCATAAATGAAAAAAAATTAATTTAACCTTGGGAGAAATAGGACATATAAAGTTCTGACAATTAAATAATTCTGACTTGTATATGGAAAAGAATTATATCAAGGAAGATATATATATATTCTTACAAATAAAATTTTCTATATAGAAAGAGAGAAAAAGTAAATGGCTTCAGGGAAATGTACCCATCAGCCCACACTCAGCTTTAGCTGTCTGTGTCTCCCATTCAGTTTATCTCTTCTCAGTTTAGTATCTTATACCTATCACCAATTCCAATTTCTAGTACAAAGGAACAGGTGAAGGCATTAAATAAAATGAGTTAATATTGATGAACAACTTTATTTGAATATTGATGCAGTACTTGTGAAAAGTTAGTTTCAGGCTTACAGTTTAAAACTTTTTTGTAACTGAATGAAATCTGTTTCAGGTGAAAGAAAGATTAGTAAATTCCTACTGCAGAAAACTGATGCTGCTTTGCAGCAAACTGTTATGGTTGTGTGATGAGGAAAACTAGCTTTAAATGTGAAACTAAATTTTAGTATCATGGGAATCTATTTTTTTCTGGCAGCCATGTCTTAAAAAGAATGGTAGGAAAAAAAGCATCTTCTGAAAATGCCTCAGAATGTCATATAAGCTTCATAATTCCTATAGTTTAGCTTTTCCTAACTGAACAAACCCTTCCTATCTTTTTTCCTGAGAGAATAAAAGGACCAGTAATTTCTGATACCTTTTTTTCTATTAACTACACTCATTCCTTTATAAAGGATAATATATCTTGTTTAGTCGATCACAAAGCAAAAACAAGGAGCTCATATATAAGGCAATTTGTGAGCGATCAACATACAATATTCAGGCTATTCATCATAGCCCCCAGCCACAGGAAGAATTTGTTTTCATTGAGACATGAATACTGAGTTAATGATAGGGGTTTGAAAAGAAAGCACCAGAGACACATGAAAAAATAACCCTAAACTAACAAAAGACCACCTCTGTCTAACTCTAAAGCAAAATTTTCAACAAAAACTGAGCTTAATATGTACAGACTTTTTTTAAAGCTGACTTCGAAGGTTTGCATTACGCATTTCTTAAATGAAAGAATTTCTACACAAATTTAAAGATTATTAAATTAGCTCTTTAAAAGTTAAGGGGAGCAAATGGAAAATCCAGGGATCCAATAACATCTCAACAGAAGCCAACAGACCACGCTGTCACACAGCTCCTGTCAATGACATCTGCGACCCCAATGGAGAGCGACGCTGCTGACCTGACAGCCACCACCCAGACAGGCATTTTGAACTCCTGATATAGAAGATACCTGAGAATGAGGAAATACCTTCCTTTTGTTGTTTTCAGAATGAGCTTTTGATTCTGAACTATTACTATATCAAAATTATTAATAAAATAATTCTAATAAATGTTCCTGTTAAAACTGCTTTGCTTGTGGGGAACATTTTAAAGAAAATGGATAGAAAGAAGTTGAGACAATTAATCGAATGACAACAAAAGAAGGCTTTATAGAAGAAAAATAATGAAGACATTGTGTGGTAAAATAGGTTCAGGCCACAGATACCAAGAAACAGGAAAAAACCCTACCCTCATAGCATGAACATAAATTCTACTTGATTTCTCCAGAAGAGTTCAAGATATGATAATTATCAGATTAGAAAAAGTAGATATGTAACTACAAGCAGTATAATAATGTTTAAAGCAGAAAAACTGATCAATATTGTGTTTGTACGGAGAAGGGATGATTCAAAGGACAAGAGGAAATGTCATGAAGCTGCACCAGAGAAGGTTTAGGTTGGAAATTAGGAAAAATTTATATAGCAAAAGGGTTGTCAAAGACTGGAACAGGCTGACCAAAGAAGTGGTTGAATCACTATCCCTAGATGTATTTAAATGCCATATATATAAATAGATATAGTATTTATATTAGAAATAGTACTTAAGGCTATGATGTAGTAGTGGCACTAGTAGAGCTAGATAATGGTTGGACTTGATGATCTTAAAGGTATTTTTCAACCATAAGGATTCTATGACTGTGAAATAATCCAAAAGGATATTTTTTTTTACACTAAACTTCCACCAGCTTCTACCCAGAAGATAAAAGAGACCTTTGGTTTGGAAGGAGAAATGACTGAAGACAGAAAATCCTCTTGTTCTTTCTGCTTCTGAATAATGAAGTGCTTCACTGAGGGAAAGAATATGTACAGAAACATGGGACCATATTATTAGGGAATTCTGGAATTAGAATACAGAATTTAAATTGGTTAAACTTCACTTTGAAAATTTTGTTGATGACTATGAGGTGCCAATAGATCATTCTCACTATTTGCAAGACTTAGAATCTTACATTGCATTTTTTAAAAATGTACTACCCTCAATTATGTAAAAGATAATATTATCTATGTTCTTGATATTAGAGAATTTTGGTCTAGTTGAAGAATCTTCACCAAGTATTTTATATGCACTTCATACAAGCTATCCTAGCAGAAAGGATGAAACAGAGCAATACTGCCAGGTAGCAATATTGTCAACACGTGAAAATCAAAGTAGACAAGGACTTAAGAAGAAGAAAGTTTTGTTTGAAAGTAGAAACACCATGTTCCACTTCTTTTTTAACTTCTAAGCTGCCGTTTTGCTAACCACAAAAACCTTAACTCCACCATTACATAGCTTCATAGTTAAAATTAATTTGATTTCTAAAATACTTCAATTAAAAAACTGCAATCACATCATACTACTTTTGTATCAATCCTCATAATACTTTTTGATACCAAAGAGATAATTATAAATGTATCATGCATTATTTCACTGAACAACATTCAATAGATTGATTTAATCTTCTTTACTCACATGATGAGTGAAATGAAGGTCAATCTCTTTTAATAAGAGATGGATGGTCACTTTCATGAGAAAGATACAGAAAGTACTTCTCCTACTACTACTACTACTAATGAATGTTTTGACTCCTGATAAATAGCCCATTAACTATCAGCTTCTCACTCCCAGCCAGAGATGCTGTGTATTATTATTTAATATAATCCGGCATTATCCTGAACCTTTTATACTCAGTTTAGACCAAAGCATGCCCTTAACTAATAAAATACACAGAACTAAAGTAAAACCCTATATAACACTTAGCTGATTTTGCCACATTGACCTAAAGCAGAGCTTCAGTGTCATTTGAAGAAAAAGGAGAAAATCCTCTAAATAACTAATACAGCTTACAAAAATAAATGGCAAACTCATATCTTAGATGAGTAACGCAAACTACATTAACATAATGGAGTCATGCCTTAAAATACTAGTAGCAATTCTGATGAACTTTTGGGCTATGATGTATTTTATTTCACTGAAATAAGGGTAAAGAAAAAAAGTTACGCTTATCTAATAAGCATTTGCCAAGCATCTTCTCAGATCTCTGGAACCTTCACTGAAAAAAAAAAAATACAGCTTAACTAATCTTCTGTATGTCCTGATGGACACTGTTATGTTTGGTCAGGGGTAATCAAATATTACCACTTGCAGCACTGGGATACTTGGCAATGAACTCCCCAAAATACTTGAGGCCTTAAAAAAGCATAAGGGCAGTAGAACTGCTTAAAAAACATAAAGTGGACACCCTTCTAGGAAATACATATCACTCTGCATCTGCAAAAGGTCATAGGAGTGTTTTACATAGTTTCAAATAGAAGGTATAAAAATGTATTTTTAGTGAATTTCCCAAGTGAATTATGATCATGAAAAATGTCAAACAGAAATCAAATGAAAAAGCACGCCAAACACCCACCAACTTCCCAATGATGGCATAATGATGTACTTTTCTTTCTATATTAGTGAGAACTGTAGTCTGTCTTGAGTAAAGCAACGTAAGTTTAGCTTTTCTACAGATCTAATATCCATTTTAACATTTGTGGAAGGCATGTCTATTTAATACAAAAACAGACTAAATTGTACCTACACAGACATCGTCACTGGGGGGAGGGGGGACCACACCAGCAGAAAGAACAAAATATACCAGGAGAAACTGAGAAAAGGAGTGAAAGCTATTTCTTGATTTTCAGCAACATAAAATAGCTTCCTCTTCTTTGACAAATAATTGACATAAAGGGATTAAAGTAGATTTAAAAAAATCATAAAGAGAGGTTTGCATGTAAATTTTGCAGTCTCATGTGAAGTCCCCCAATATACCCAGCCACACAGAGCTTTCTAAAACTCATGTGGTGCTTTCATAAAGCAAATGATGGTGGTACTATTGTAACGTTTGTGTTGTATGTACATATTGTATTTATTACCATATGTATTTGTGAAGAAGGGAGTAGGACACCATCAGTTAACAATATAAATATCCATTTAGCTGAAAAAAAATAGTTTACTGTGAAATCTTCTTGATCAAATAATAACTTTGTGAATTTCTGTTAACCTGCTTAATAATAAAACATCATTCAAACTGTCTCTGCAGATCACCTGCCTTTTACAAAAACACCTTATGTGGACAAGAAAAACATTCAGCTTAACAGTGTTTTCAGGTCAAAGAAATAACCTTGGTATCACAAACCACTTTTGTTATATTCTATCAGTAGAGGCAATATGAAAGTTTATTTTACCTATATGGTTAAAACAGAAACTCATACTTCAGTAAACACTGATTAATGCCTAAATTATTTCACAGAACTAAATAGTAATAAAATAGTCAATCAATAGTAAAACCAAGATTCAGTGATGTCCCCAACCAATCCTGAACATTTTTTTTTATACTTTCTTTTCCTAAAACAAAAGGCAAAAGCGTCCACCAAGGTTTAGAAAGAACGTGGTTGTAGCAATTTATCAATTCCCTGCACATAAGGGCAAAATATCCAACTCAATTGAAGATTACAAACCAGACCAATTGTATTATTGTTTGCAGAGCAAAGGGTTCTAAGTGTCAACAAACTGGGAGTAAAAAAGAATCAGTTGGTAAAAGACCAATCTCATTTGCTTTTAAAATATTCCCACAAAACTTACAAAGTTTAAAAATGGACCAATATATCTTTTCCTTCCTGAGCCTTTTCTTAACTGCTTTCTAGTAACCACTGCTTAGTTCTAGGAAACATTTTTGAACTATTGATCCTCCTTAACTTCAGAGATAACTCTAAACTCTACTCCCCACTACTGGTTTCCCTCTACTATTCCTAAGAATGACTAGTAGGGTAACTGTCTGTCGTAACATGAGGATGATTTACTTTCTTTGTTAAGACACCAAAGGACTCACTTCTGTTTATTTACAAATATACACAAATTATTCACATCAAAAAGGAAAAAACACAGAATATTGAAAAAAGATAAATATATCACAGAAAGCACAGTAACAGCACAGCAAGTAGAGCAGACAGGATTTCCCTGCTTCTCCAGAGAAGAATCAGAGCTATCCAGATTTAAGAGATTTCAGAAACTACCTGTGCCATTTTTCCTTTTAGCACACCTAAACGAAATACCTCTCACTGATATTTAGGCCCCCTTCTTCTAGCCCTCTCTCTACATCTCCCCCATCATCAGTCAGACATCTTTAGCTGCTTCACTGCAGTTACCCTTAACATCTTTCCTTCATGAGATCGACAAGTGAAATCATTTCAGATTTTCCTGAAGTCATTTCTTTCTACACCTCTGCAATTTTTACTATGCTGGGAACTCTTACATTGAAACCAGAAAATGCTGAGTGGAACAAAAGGAGTGCTTTAACAGCTTCATTTCAAACACTGTTCTCCAAGGTAACTATTCTTAGTTTATGTCTTCACATTCATTTTCATTATGTTTTCTTTGTTTCCTGAGTTACTATTGGAACAATATTATTAACACAAGACGTGTCAGCTTAGCAATAGAATTTTAAAACTGTATTATTTAGTATGATCATTTAAATAACTACTTGCTTTAACTACATTGTAAGTTTAAAAAAACCTTTAAAAATCTTATTAATATTACTTATCATTAATAAAAAATGAATTTATTTCCCTCTACAAACTCTATAAATGTTACTGCAATGATGTACCATTTACCATTAAATTCTTCTGATAGAAAACACAACTAACCCTAGGATCATATCGTCAGTAATTTGTTGCTACTGTATTATGAATTTTAATTGAAAATACAGAACTTAAAACAACAACAAAAAAATCCTTTCTCCATAATTTGCTTGATTTTCCTATACTGATTGAGGTTAAACAGAGGTAACATTAAACAAAAGTAATGTTTAAACATAATGAAAATGAGATTTAAAAACATGAACAAGAATTTAAAGACTAGGGTATTTCAGAAAAACATAAAAACTTACACACAGATATTTATAATTAAAAATTACAAACAATTGACCCATAGTGAGTGCAACCCCAGAAACACAGTATGCATGCTAATGGACAGAGCATGTAAGTGGACCTGAATAGAAACTGATACTTTCATATGAAGCAATTTATCATTGTGAATGATAAACTGTGTGAAAGCATCCCACAGATGACTCCATTTAATGATCTGATAAGAGTATTTTTAAATTCAGGAGTACAAATTTACACTGGTACTAGTATGATGCAATTCTAGACAAGAATTTTCACTGATTGCTTTAGAAGATTAAATCCTGTAATAACAGAATATAATTTCAACTTGTCATCTCAAGCAAGATCAGTCGGTTTTGTTTTTTTATTTTGTTTGTGGATTTTTTCTTTTTAAAATTGTACATCCAGGCTACTACAACAGCTGTAGAATAAGCACCATTACAGCAGCTGAGTATAAAAAAAATACCAGAGGAACATGAAGCATCTTAACAAAGTAACCATAATAATAATGATAACAATGGTACTGTGCAGTTTAATTTTCTAACTGTAAAATGATGTCTTGGCAGAATAATATACACTGGACTGTCACTGTATTCAAAGTTGGAATTAAACTGAAGAACTATTAAGGTGGTTAGAAGGGAAAAAGAAAATCAATCTTATTGAAGGCAAAGAACAGAGCTTGTTCAGCTGGGTAAATCAATGGCTGATAGGGAATAGAACTGCTGTATAAAATTCACAAAAAGGGGTAAAATCCAGGTAGAATGAAGAGCTGCTGATGTCAAAATGTCTGCACAGTAACAAATATGTATAAACTGAAATATTAAATTTGTGAAGATAAGGAACTTTCTGAAAATGTTTTCATTTAAAATAGTAGGGAAATCTGCTTTTTAAAACAGATGGATTAATTTATTAAAAAGTTTGCTTGCAGCATCAGGTAACATCATCTTCATGATGGAAAAGGTTCCTGACAGTCTTAACCCTATATTACTAAGATCTCAGAAGACCACTGCAATGCTCCATGTGTACTAGCAAGATTTGGAGTCCAGCACATAAAACTTGTAGCCCTTCACTCTTTCTAAATTACTTTATCCACCAGCAGTTAGTATAAAATAAGTCCAATTAATTTTGATGAAAATATTGGGGAATAAAATCTTGGCTAGAATAATAGCATGCAGGAAAACCACAGACTGAAATTTTACTTTTTGCTTCTCTTCCAAACTTTACCAATTAATGAATGTATTTTTACCCAAGTAGGCAGATAGAAATATTGGGCTCAAAAGACCTAGTAGTTGGATAAACACCAAAATAAACTATCGTGTATTTTTATTATACAATTTATTATTTCAAATAATTACCTTAAATTTATAACCACTTTCATTATTTCTAAATCCTTGGGGTTGGAAGGACTTTCAAGGAGAATTGCAATGAATTCCTGGGACTGACCTTAATGTCTTCTATAAATCAGTAAATCCACTGAGTTCATATTTTACTACACAATGTGATTAACTTCAAATGTCTTCATTTGCCCCAAAGAGGGCAAAGAAGGAACCTTACTGCTGTCTTCAACTACCTAATGGGTGGCAGTGTCTTCCCAGAGATGCACAGAAACGGCATTAGCTACGATGGACATAAAGTCCAATATCACACATAAGGCAAAAAATTGACAAGGTAAAGATCAGAGCAATCAAATTGAACTCTAAGGCTGGCCTGGCTCTGAGTAGGGGTTGGACAGGAGACTATGAGACCATTCTTCCAACACAAACTATTCTGGGTTTCTCAGACACAGAACTTCTGTATCCACAGCAAGTGCATTTTATTATATATCTACAACATCTTGAAAAAAACTCCAAAACAATATGAAATACTTCTATTAGAGATAATTAATACAAAAATTTTGTTATCAGTGAAAATTATTTACTTCTGTAAAACTCTTGTATGTACACAGCAGAGAATTTCTCACACACTGCCACTGCAAACAAACCAAAACTTAAATTACCTTAAATGAAAACAATTCAGAGTCTGCACAAAGATGGTATTAGAAGACAAAGGAGTAATGATGATTCTATACAGATACAAACAGCTTTTATTTCACTCATTGGAGAATATCTGACAGCTTGAATAGGTTTTCCCTACCTGGACCACTAGTTAATATGGCAATTTTAACAAGACTGCAATCTGTAACAATGTCGTTCTTGTGTATTTTTCTTGTCACAGTAAAGAATAATAATAAAAGGAAGAAAGAAAAATGAAACAAGAAGAAAAAAATATCATCAAGAAGTAAAAGAATGAAAGATTACAACTATGAATAAAGACCAAGTAGAGCATATTGGTAAAAAAAAAATATTAAAAAATACCAACTTTAAGAATACATGTGTTCAAAACAAGCATTCTATAATAGCAGTTCTCACATGTTTTTACAGATTACTACTCTCCAATTTGTGCCTGCAAAGACATCTCCTAACCCATCCCCAACAACATACATAGAAATATAATGCAAGTAACAGAACTGTGGAATCCTTCTGGATATTCTCCTATTTATATATACAAAAAGATTGTATTAATACTTCTGACAAAAACACCACTTTGAGAAACTAGAATAATACAAATGGAACATATTAAACTTTAACTAATGTGAAATGTAATTGCAAATAGACATTTGCATTTGTACAAATGTGTTTCTAATGTAAGGCACAGCAAGACTCTTGGATCTTTGTTTTCTAGTGTTATTTAAAGCTTCTGTCAATAACTGACAAGAAAACAATATTATTAATAATATACTTTCATTTGGCATGCTGAGGAAAGAAAGTGAAAATGATAGGTCACTTTTACCAAGCAATTTTTCAGGAGAATAAGGGGAAGGTAGAAGTAATAGAAACTGCCACTAGAAGCTTAAATGTGGAATCGAAGAATGAAGATCATTCTCAAGGATGCTACTCTGGATTCAGTGACACTGAAAAACATTTGGGATTATGGTAGATAATGATTAATTTCCCAATGTAATGACAAAAGGGCTACACCAATCCTGCATGTGTAGAGGAAAATACAGAGTGTAGCAAAAAGTGGAGTCACAAGAAGAAAGAGCAGGAAAGGTGGTGCTAAGGTTGTCCTGCTTCCTTCTGCAGCACAGCATGGCCCATGGGGGAGCTGCTGAAAAGCACCCTTTTTCTGTCCCCTGAAGCACATCATTAACTCTGTATCGGAAACAGATGTAATCATGCTTGGAAAAGCATATGAAATTCTGGCATCCAGAATTCCCAAGGGAAATGGAAAGACTGGAGGGTTCAGAGAAAAGCCAAAGGAAGGACAGTAAGTGGAGAAAAGGTGGTGGAGTATATGGTATTAACAGCATCCTTCACAGGAGGAAGCTCTTCTTTCTAGTAGAAAACTGTATTTCAACACTAGCCCATTGAAAGCTACATTTACCATGAATGACATGTTTTTAAACAGTGGCAATAATTAATTAACAGTCAGAACTATTTAGCTGGAGTCTAGTGATTATCTCATTTCTAGAAATACTTAAGCCTTTTTTTTTTTAACTATATGGTCTAGTTCAAACAGCAATTAATTTGTGAAAATCTGTGCTTTAGTTTATGTCTCATTTCAGATTATATGGTCACAGCTGCCCCATTTGGATTTATCATCTATGAGATATAACATCAAGAAGGTAATGAAATCAAGTACTTACAAGAAAAAGTAATGACAAGTAACTAATGTACTTAAATCCAGATTAAAAAAAAAAAAAAATCCAAAAAACCAACAAAACCAAACCAAACAGATGACCTGCAAGCTCTCCACCCTCTTGTTTAACATGCTTATCTGGCTATCTATATCTGATAATTGTTTGTACTGCCTCCCTGAATGCACGGAATATATTTGCCTAATACAGATTAAACAGCTTGGGAGTTTCTTGTTTGTTTGTTTTCCTGTTTCTTCAAAATATATGTAATTAGCTTCATGATAATAAAGAATTCAAGAGATTTTTTTAAACTACATCATTACTACAAATTAAAGGCCCTTAAAGCATTTCGAAATAAAAATTAACAATCAACATTTCCTAATGAAAACAAACAAATCACACCCCTAGCATCTTTTTATAGTTTAAAGAAGTGAGCCTTCACACTGGAATCCTCAGAGCCCAGTAGTTCCCCAATATCTGCCCAATTAACTGTCAAGTTTGCAGGTCTGAGATGGTCTTCTTGCTAAACAAAGAGTATATATAAAGTTTAACCCCTTGCACCTGTCACTGCAATAACTCCTACACATCAGAGTGGCAGTGAAAACACTGGTTCATTCAAATAAGCATTCTTAAGCATGAATGTCTGATTAAGGTAGGACTCCTCATGCTAAGCATACTGGTGACACCTTAGCTCACTCCTAGGAAAGCCTCTGCAGATTCACAGCCTCAACTATTGAGGTTTCAGTGCTTCTGGAAGGCTGGGAGCTCTGCAAACTCAACTCCAAGAGCTCCAACAGTTTCCAGATGGTTTGTCAAAACCTGAGGAATTAAGGTCTGAAGTCCCAGACAAAATCCCAGAGCTGTATTTGTAGTCATGGCTGATAAGTTTAGCTAGACCTGGAAACTGCTGTTTCCAGGGTCACTGTCTCAGACAGTTCATGGTGATATACCTTGGTTCAGTGCATGGAGGTCATATTTGGAGTCTTTAATTCACAGGACAAGTGACCACATGCTGCTGCTGAAGGACAACCCTGTAATGTAAACAAGCTCTGCTTGTGGTTTTAGGCAAGTGATCCAGTTAGTCCCAGTACCTTGTAGCACTGACAGTTTGAAGCAGCCTGATCAGCAAAAAACACCTATATCCAGAAGACATAAGAAAATCCAAAAGCTCTCTAAAAACCTGAAATTCCCATTAGTGTCAGGACCATGATCATGTTGGTGAGGCTGACAAGATTGTCATCACTAGTGAGCAGATGTGGGGTTCCTGAGAAGCCTACTTCACAAACACCTTACACTGGGTTTCTTAAGCTGGTTTTGGGCCACTGACACTTTGTTTATTAAGAAATGTTGAAATACACAGATGTATTCCAGTTTGACACAAACACAAATTTAAAGAAAAAGTCCTGCACACGGTTCATCTTGATCTAAAAAACCCTGGTTAGAGAGGGTGACTGAGATTTCCAGAATGGACAGTCATGATAAATAGGATGATACTATTCCCTACACTATCTTCCCATTTCCATTCTGATTCCCTATGAGCCAAACATTTACTTTCAAATTATTCTGACTGTGTGGGAGCCACTGTGTATGACCTTTAAAGACTTCTGTGGTTCAAGAAAGCAGGTAGGTTTACTTCAAGAAGAATCTTAATCTTTGAAGGGTTTATTATTATTAAAAAATAAAACCCAACCAACAAAACAGACGTTTCTATACCCAGTCATATATTCCCTCCCAAAATCCCAAGATGAATAATTGATTTATTTTCCTATAGCTAATCAAACATCCTGAACAAATAAAAGCTATCTTTGAGCAATATTTTCTATTTCATTCTAAATGTTCTAACTACAATTTACTTAATTAAGTAGATAAGGGAAATGGAAATTACAGAAAAAAAATCTCAGTATCTACTTGCCAAACATCATAGGGAGATAATTTTTCTTCGCAAATAGCATATCTATACATCTCTATTGTGTTCTACAGATACCAGTAAATGCTGCTTTGGTCTGTCTGGAAAAGAAAATCCTACACAACTGGCACATCAGTTACAGGAGTTCTTATCTCAGACATTCAAATTATACACCCATTAAAACTATGCATCATTGAGGACTAATTATCTCTTAATTAGGTGTTTGGTTCACTTAAATCATCAGCTGAACTATTAACAGTGCTTCTGCTTTCTGAGAAATATTTAAACTACGCTAAATATTTACAAATATTCTAATGGTTCATATTAAACCTTTTCTAAGGTGATTGGGAAAAAAAATACTCTAGGAAAAACAATACAATTAACATTTACATTTTTTAGAGTGGTGCAAAAGTTGGCAAAATGTGGATGCCAACCTTGCTTGTAGATTATAAAACATTAACAGGTCTATAATGACTTGTTAAAGAAAAAAGGTATAATTTAATCATCAGAAAACACTTCCTCATTTTAGCCATATTTCAGGATTCATGGAAGCATTTTGGAAAATGCTAGATCGGATTTGGGCACATTAAGCTTTTTGGGAATATTATATAGTCTTGACATTCTTCACACAAGCAGCTTTGCAACCACAAGGAAATATACATATTATAGATAGTAATTTTTCCAAGGCAAGAACCAGTAGGTTTCTGTTATTACAGGTGATTACCCCAGAAAGAAAGAAGATAATCATCATTACTGTAACAGTCCACATTTGGGCAGTAATTTTCAATTACTTCATATAATACAATAATTATACATGTACAGATATACCTGTGATAATGTAACTACAACACTGAATTGTTAACAGTGGCATTTAATGCACTGAAAATCAGAATGGAGTTTAATTTTAGAATCTAGTACTGAAATAAATGCATTTTTACCTCCATGCTGCTGCCTTACTGATTTCAATTTTTAAGTAATTTTGAATTCCTTCACTTAGTATAGTTGTTTTCTCTAAAAATAACTTGAGCTCTGTTTATATTGAATTGAGAAAGAAATAAAATTTCTTTGCTATATCTGATGCAAATATAAGAAAACAGTCCTATGCAAGTTATAAGTTTGAATCTCCAGGGTTTTTTTCCTGACAAAAACCCCTGAATGTTTCCACTCTGCCATGTCCAGAAACATTTGGCAGAATATTGCAGTGTAAATGTATCCCAGGCAGCCATGTGATCTGTTAACCACAGTCTCTGCTTCTTTAGTTCTGCATTCTTCTACTTTACAATTATCATCTAATTCCCTTACTGACTAAATTAATGCCTACAGTCCATGTGTAAAACCTGACAAAATACTAAAAACTCTCACACATTATTCCTTCAAAATCTCTTCCAAAGCACTGTATACTACTAAACCTGCTGTTACCCAAATTACTTCCTCTTTATCTTCATATCCAAACTTGCTTTTGCTTTTATGCATCTCGTGGTCCTACCCTCCTGGTTTTAACCCTGCCTTTTCACATGTCACGTCCTTTGGATTCTAGGGTGGATACTACCTGGACCCTAACCTGAGCATGTTAAACTCTAATTTTTCCATCCAACTCTGTTTAGGATAATTTTCCTAAATATGTGTTATTATTTTTAACAATCTTGACTTTCCCTATGATCAATATCATAATCCCTGTTGAAAACTGAACCTAACTATATATTTACATCTTACTGTGTACTGCTAGATACCTTCTATTCCTGTTGGTTTGTATTTTTTTCTCTTCCAAAGGAACTTTGAAAAACTGTATCTAAATAGTAGTTTGGTGGATTTCTCAGGTTTTCATTGTTGTACACTACTTTCAAATCTCTTTTTAAGAGTGATTTTATATTTACTGTAAGAAAACATTACAGTTGTTTTAGAGGCTAATGTATCCACTTTATCATCAATACCTGTTTCAAGAATTATTGTCTTCACACGTAGCTATATGCAGTTACTCAGCAGCCTCTATGAAAACCATTAAGGCACTTACAAATTGAATCACCATAAATCACAGAGTAGAGTTAGGTATGCAGTCACTGATGGCAGAAGGTTCTGTAAAAAACACAGCTACATGTGGACAAATACAAATTTTACCAGCAAAAACTCCAGAATCATGACATTTGTAAATACGGTAAGGTCTTAAGTTCTGATCTTTATATTTAGCAATTATGTTCATGCAACTGTTGTAACTTCTAATGGCAGCAACTGGTAAGTTTTACTTCTTGGAGCTTTTACAAGTCATTCATGAACCTTAAAAATTCAAAATGAACTCCATAACAAAACAAAGTTGTAATAAATTATGCTACACAGTAAATTTTATTACACGGGTAGATATGCCTCTTGATTTACATTACACTGGTTCTTCAGTCACTTCAGGTAGGCTATTAACAGAGGAAAGAAAATCAATTTTAAAACAGGAGTCAGTAAACTGAAAGAACACTAGTTAAAAAAAAAAAAAAAACAACCTTGAAAATTTATATATGGAATAGTTTTGATTATTTGTTGTGCTACATACACATAAAATGTAAATCTCTGCCATCATTCTTTATTCTGTTCTGGCATGTGAACTAATACTGGGTGCCAAAGATAAGTTATCCTCAGAAACAACAGTGCAGAAGAAAAACCAACAATATGCTACTTAAATTTGCAGTAAACTTCTTTAAGATTAAATTCCTTCTTTACAACACATTTTGGCATTCTACATGTATGATAATACCACATCTAACTTTGCTGTAACAACAGTTGTTCTATGATATGGAAACATGCCACATTAACTATTTTATGATAAAAAATGAATTCACAAGATTATTTTTTTTAATTGTTAAATACAAACCTAACTTTGCCAGACAGTGCTTTGTTGCTGGGGCTGAACCTTATATTTTACACAGACCCTACCAATTAAAACTCAGACACTTGTGAAGCTTTCATTTATCCTTTAGGGAGAACAGTAGATAACTAGTAGAACAGTTCTTATTATCTCCAGACACAGCTTTAAAACTGGTAGAAACTTCTGCTGCTCAGGCACAAGTTGAGATCAGACTGGCCAAGTTTGACAGTTACAAAGAGACACGGGTGCCTGAAAGCAGCTGATCCTGAAGCAGGATGCTACTGCTGACCTTAGGGACAGAGCACATCAACCATATAACCAAGGCAGCATTTTCAGGGTATTTGCTTATTTCATATGCACTTGCTACTTTTCAGAATATGGAAGCTGATGAAAAAGTAAAAAGGGAAAGACATCTGTTACCAGCTTCAATGACCAAAATCCCTTGCCATAAAATTAGTTTCCCGAGACTGAAGAATATGTTGTTACTGCTGTTACTAATATTTGCATAGCTGTCAGAAGCCTAAGCTTTATGATTGCTCCTACTTCAGGGACCACTGACCATTACTTGAGGTGCTGACTACAGACTGAGTTACTGATTTTCAATAAATATTACAGCCTTCAAATTCCATTACCAGTGGAGTCTGAATTACATCTACTCACAAAATGAGATAAAAATGAACACAAACAAGTTATGGGGCTTTGCCACATATTCTGTCCAGAAATGGACCCTATTTAAGATGACAGCATTTTCTCATGGAATCCTGTTGAACAGATCTATGACATGGTACACCTAAACACCTGGGACTGACAAAGAGTCAAATAAAGTAGGGATGGTAAACTGCATAGTAAATCATGTCCTTTTACTTGAACACTTGAACCCTCTAATGACAAAGATACTTTACACAGACTTTTTCTAAAAAGATGAATCAACTATTGCTGCCCACATAAATCTGGAACAGCTAAGATCAAGCACCCCTACTCATCCTGAATTTCTGGTCAAATCGGTGTTACTGGAAATGACAAAAAAGTAAACTCTTGCAATAATTCAACAGGAAAATATCCAACATTTGTGTGCCAGCATATAACTACTACATATTTCTGAGAAAAACTGGTAGCTGTCCATATAACAGCAGATAGTAGGTCTATCTGTGGAAACAGCTCTAAGCTGACGATGCTCCCCTCACTATAAGTAGGATGTTGAGGTACTGGAGCGAGTTCAGAGAAGGGCAACAAAACTGGTGAAGGATCTGGAGAGTTTCTCCTATGAGGACCAGCTGAGGGAGCTGGGATTGTTTATTCTGGTGAAGAGGATGCTCAGGGGGGACCTTATTGATCTCTACTACTACCTGAAGGGAGGTTGTAGAGAGGTGGGGGTCGACCTCTTCTCCCAAGTTAAAAATGACAGGACGAGGGGCAATGGCTTCAAGTTGCGCCAAGGGAAATTTAAGTTAGATATCAGGAGGAATTTCTTTACAGAGAGGGTGGTTAGGCATTGGAATGGGTTCCCCAGGGAGGTAGTAGAGTCCCAATCCCTGAAGTGTTTAGGAACTGTGTGTATGTGGTGCTGGGGGACATGGTTTAGGGACCCTGGCAGTGCAGGGTTAATGGTTGGACTTGATGATCTGAAAGGTCTCTTCCAACCAAATGATTCTATGATTCTATATTACCATCTTTTTAATGATCTCTTACATGACTATGTCACCTGTTTGCTTCTGCTTTGATGCCAAGGAAGAACAGATCTTATAGCCAAATAAAATGCTCGTAGCATCATGAAATTTAAACGCAGCATTTTCCTCTGAGGGTTACTGCCTGAGCATCCAGCCATGTGCCCATAGCCATAATGGTCAGAAGAAGGGTGCTGACTTCAGGGAACCTAGACTATAATATTATAAAGAGTGCAGGACTTCATATGGAACTGAACATTTCCTGCATAGTTTCTATGATTAGCAAGTAATTCACTGCTATCCAGTGACAAAGAACTTATATTCTGAGGTCAGTAGGCTCACCAGTGACAATAGTAAACTGGGTAGCTGCTGGTGAAGAGTTATCACAGATGAGCACATCTTCAGGAAATTGCTGTATGGACAGAACCATCACATCCATTTTTTTCAGTCAGGAAATCATATTTCAAAAAAGAATATTTTGTGCTAGAATCACTAGAGAATTATTAAGTCGTAGGAAAAAAAACCAACCCTCCAAGCTTGCTGAACAGGTAACATGCACAATAAAAGTACTTGGGAAGCAACTGTGAGCCATCGATCCTCATAGACAATCACCTGCTGGGATGGACAGTTTTTCCTTGTAGTCCTGAAAATCTTGAGGAGAACTTAATGCAAAAGGAGAGTCAATAGAGGTGACTTTGAAAGAAAATAAAACTAACTTCCTGTGTAATGAGGAGTTCTGTTCTTTCTCCTATGGAAAATGAAAGGGTAAGAGCAGTAACTCCAACAGCAACACCCAAACCTTCCCAATGAAACACACAAGTCATCTTAGCTCCAGTGCCAGCATAACAGCAAGTTGGTGAAACTGGTATTGACAAACACAGCTTGAAATACCAGCTACAAGGGAACTAAGGTCACTATTTCCTCTTCCTTATGAACTCAAATCTTTATATAATCTATTCTTTACAAGTCATAACAACTAACGCAAATACAGGAGACCAGTACTCAGGTTGTATTTGAAAACTGCTAGATGTGCTGAAGTGAGAATTCAGTCATCTACAAAAGCACTGTGTAAATGGCCCATGCCAAATTTCATGTTGCTCTCTCACTTCTTCCTCTGAACAGAGTACCTTGCAAGGAAGCCACAGTAATTTCTTCAGCTCTAGCAGGAAACTTTCAGTACTGAGTTGATACAAAATACCTATTCATTTTTAAGCAACAGGATCTGCCCAACGCAGCCTGCCTGTGTTAGCAGCCATCAGCTTGCTAAGACTGTTCCTGCACAGGCCAGCTTCTGTGACATTCAAAGCCCTGCCCTGCAGCACACAGCTCATCTCTGACCACCACAGAAAGGCAGAGATGGCCAATTTGGGAAACTACATTCTAGACCATTTGAACATTAATTTAGGGCCTATCTAGAAGAGTCTCCCATTACAAACCAGAACCTAAATCCATCATCAGTATCTTGACTCTCTCAAAGAGCCCTTTCATCACTCTAACAGCAACATCATTTTTTGGGGTAAGAATGACTATCCTTTAAATGAACTCACTCTCATATATTAATAGATAACTTTTGCATACTGTGGTATACTAAGAGACATATAAGTAGAAGATTCTAGATATTAGAACTGTGAGACCATTTAGTACTGGCCTTGGAAACTTCAGTCTCTGGATAGGGATCAACCATTACTTCCTCCTCTTAACTCAAAGTCATATAAAGGCTCATATATTTTTAAAACTTCTATTATATACAGAATCATACATTTAACATATAAAACTAAAATTGCTTTCTCTAAAAAACTCCCCATTCCATTTATCATTTGAAGATCTTATCTACTGCTAAAGCATCAAACATAAGTATCTATATGAGCAACTTTAGATTATTTCTTTGGAAAAAAACAAATCACAGAATAGAAAAAGCTGAGAGATAAATAATAACTAATAATAATAATACATAATGTTGATTTAGGAATGTAACTACAGAGGACAATGTTAACACCCTGAAACAGCTTCCATAATTGTACCTCAGCATTACCTTAGCATTTCTTTTCCACTGTATAAAATTTCTAGATGGAATGCTGGGGTTTTTTTATGTAAAATTACCAGGACAGGAAAGGAATGCAATACTCAAGCACCATCATTGCTGAGCCAGAACTGTCTAGACTGATTAATTTCCCCGTGCATAAAAATAATAATAAAAATAAATCTGTGCAACTGTGGCAAATAAGGAAAAGTCTTGATTTTAAAAATAAATAAATAAATAAATAAATAAATAAATAAATAAGGGATGTATCCAATGATCAGGGGTTCCTTTTATCATGCATTAAAACGTGATACCATTAAGGTGTTACACTGCAGTGGAAACTGCACAAGGAGCTGAAATCTGTCAACATCTGACAGTGTTGCACATCTTCAGAATACATCACCTTAATAATGTTTGGCTTACAATGAAGATATAGGTACCTTCCAATCTTAAAGGTGAAAAGAGTGTGTAATATATTTACAGCTTAAATTGCTTTGTAGGTTTGTTCAGGAAGGCTATTTGGCAATGGAAGACGTTCTACCCTTAGAAAGTGGGATTGCTCAGTGTAAAAATACTCCTAATATGAGGAGCAAAAGCAAGCAGTTAACCTTCAGGGCTTTTTACATAAAATAGCACATGCATAAATGTTAACGAGTTGCACAAATTCATCCTTCAATACTTTGTAACGTCTTTGCCATTAACATTCACGTATGATTAAGACAGCTCCAGGTTTACCTAACACAACACAGGAACAAAATTTCTCTGCCAGTTTGTTTAGATTATGAGTGCTCTAATCCAGGAGGCTTCTCAGGAGATGATTTTATCATATCTATAGATAAAT
>JAOEGS010022687.1:59220-71052 GCA_025447755.1 Corythornis vintsioides | reverse complement strand
GGGGAGGTCCATCAAAATGGAAATCTGTAGAATATTTGTAATTGTGGTTAAATGGAAAATATTTTGAGCTTCTTCCAGTTTCCTGAAAATATCACCAGGAATTACAAAAGTGCATTATCATTTTTACAATTTAATTTTTAAGAAATAATTATGTAAGGGAGCTATAGCCAAAAGGTGGTAATCCATCTAAAGAGATCCTTGATTGGTGCAGAGGACACAGTATTTACAAATGCAGCTGTAGTAATTGTAACTATAAATATTCCTGAAACTCTGGGGGGGTAGAGAGGGAAACAACCTAGACCATCACTGCATTGATTTTTCTTCAGTCTGCCACTGCACACTATCTCACTCTCCTAAAAAATACTCAATGAAATTGATTCCAATGAAGCCAAAGAAGAATATAATTCTAACCAAATATACTTAGTGTTAACTGAAGTTCATAATACTGCAATATGATACATACATTCAGCCCTTGAGAAAATCAGAAACTAGGAAAGCTAATGATTATCAAAGGATTACACTCAAATATCTAGATACATACATACATTTTGGTAAGCCCTCTATTATGTATACATCTAAGTGCATAAGATCTATTACAAATAAAACCTTCTGTACAGTAATTTTAACTTCAGATTTTATAATCAGCAGTTTGATTCACTCCTGAAAGCAAAAGCATCATAAAATAACTCTTCTAAACAGAAAAAGCAGCATGCAAATAATACTAATTGTATACTTCCTGTACAAGTGAAAACACAAAATTCATTGTAAAGCTAAGATGTCAACATCTCCATAAACACAAAACAGTCATACTAACCTGTATTTTGATTGGCCAGGAAAAATTGCTGACGTAGACATAGAAAGTGATGTTTGGGTTGCTCCGGAAGTTGAATTTTTCACAGGAAAAGCTATCTCTGTATTCCTTAATACTAGCTTTAGAAACAACAGGAATCTCTTCTCCAGATATTGTTCCAGCTGAAAAAAACACCCCACATATATATATTTATGATAAATATTATGATCATTATAGGTGACAAAGTCAGTCTGGAGAATTAGATTAAATTATTGAATTACTTGTAGCTGTCTCCTATTATGGTCTACATGGCAGATGAGGTATACTTTATATACATACTGAGAACTCAGAAAATCTTACTCTGGTTTCAAAAGGTTATGTGAATGACACAAACGTGATAGAAGTTACATGAATTTTAGAAGAAAGTTTTAATGGTCAGCTAAGCAGGTAACTTCCTTTTCTCTAGTAATTTACATCCCATTTCAATAAAAACTCACAGGTCAATAACAATTGAAAGCAAATTTGTGTACATCTCAGTACTGCTGTAAAGTTTTCACTGTTCATGAAGGCTTTAATAATTATACCTACTAATAACCATGTGTGATTCTTCTCAAATATATGGGGACTGTGTTAAGTTCAAATAAAGGAATAGATACATTTTAGTAACTATGGTATGTTAAAACGCTTCAGAATTACATTGCTGAAGAATTTCAGGACTTTATGGAAGACAAACTGATTTTTTTTTTCTTTTAATTATTTTTTTTATTTCAGTAAGATTTGCTTTTAAGTATCATGCTTCTCCTTGGATGTGCTTTCAGAAAGTCAATAGAACTAATTCAGGAAAACTGTCTAAATAAAGCTTTTCTTCCTTCTTAAAACAAAGAAGAGTAATGAGGTTCAAAGTTGGAGAAAAATAGATAAGCAGCTCTTTTTATCAGCATACACAGAAGAACTTTATTGTTTGATATCAATGTTAAGGTTAATAATTAAATTTTTAGCTGAAACACTGAAACAAAGCAATAAAATCTCAGTCTCTGCAGTAGTTAAGGAAGCAATTTATCTTAATTAAAATCACAGCATTTCATAACACCCTCATTTAAAAAATTTAAATAGACTACAAGCTTTTCCTACCAAAGTAATTTTAATTGAATAGGAGAGAAAGTTAACATATTAATGAAGCTTTGTTCAGATTGCAAATTATCATCAGAGGTTTAAATAATATAATTAAAAATGGCATAATGATAATGGCAAAAGAACACATATGGCTAAGTTTTATTTTCAAAATTAGCAACAAAATGACAATCAGACAATTGAATAGGATCATGAAATAATATGGGGAAAAGTCATCACACCAAAATGCTCCCCTCACCTGTAGAGCCAATAGACCATGTAATATTGAGGTTGAAGTTGTTTGATGCATTAATTGATATATCCAGATTTTTATTTGACTAGATAAAAAAGAAGAAAAAATAATTAACAATATAGATCAGAATTTATTGAAAGAATTCTATTGTGCATAACTGAATATAGCCTTTTAATAATTTTCTGGATTTCATTTTAAACATAAATATAAATGGTAACAATTCAGAGCCAAAGGCAATCCTCTCTTTTGCTTCAGTAAGAGCAGGGAACAAGTAAGTATATAACTATACCAGTTATTTTTCTCACAATCTGAAAAGATAACAGTTATTTTATGCATAAAGCTAAAGAAAAATATATGGGGGAAAAAAGTGCAATCCAAATCTATATAAAATCAAAAAATTACTTCTCTGCTAAGGAGGTTTTCTTAGCTGAAGAGTTTACATCTTTAATTCATCTCAGGATTACACTAAAACTTGTTCTTTGTGGGAACAACAATAAAATTAAAGAACTTAGAAATTTTTAGAGCATTAGTTGATCTGAAGCAGATCTACCATTTTGAAAGTTTTCTCAATTAATGCACTGGAAAAAAAAAAAACAGTTCTCAAAGAGATATGAAATATCCTTATAGGCACTTGGAAGACTTTTATGATGGTCAGATACAACAGAAAACTTAATCACAACTCCCAAATACTTGTCTGAAGTTAATAACATTTTCTCACTTGTTCCGGGTTAGCGATGAAGTTGATGGCAGTGTGATGGCGATCATCCTCTTGCAGTAAGCTGAAGGTGAACTGGTAATCAATCAAAAGGCTGTCTGTGGGGAAAAAAAGAAATTAAAAATAATAAAATAGATTCAGGTTTATATGTATTAATAATTTGTAAGCACCTAAAAATTTGCCATTCACTTTTATTTGTAAAAGCATGGAGTAATATACAGGTCAGGAACATTCACATGCAGTTCACCGTTCCAGTGTTTGAACTCCTCTGTCTTGAAGCAATGAAAAAAAATAGTGGGGAGTTAAAAAAAATAAATTAAGAAATATAACTAAATTGAGAAACAGATACTACCACAGTCAGAGCAGCTTTTACACAAAACCTGGAAGAATTATTCTTTGTAAAGTAATTATTTCAAAATACAGCTTCAAGTTATCGTTAGTGTTATCACTTCCCTAGTTTTATTCTAAAATATTCAAATATTGTGTTCAAATGCATTTAAATATATTAATTTTATAGTCACACACTTTGCTGTGTTATAGAAATGGCTTACATGGCTGCATTACTATCACACATTTTAGAATTACTAGGTTTAAAAATGTTGAAAACAAAATTGCATCTACAATACAGTTTGAGGCCATGAGAGTATCGCCAGGAACACTGCTAACAATGAAATGGCACAGGGAAAGCTGGAATAGAAATGAAGTGAGCACCAAGCACATCCCTTCTAAATTTCCAGAACTGCATGAGATTTTGTAGGTGGAAGTGACATAAACTTTTCCTATAAGGGAAACAAATGGCAGTTCAGTATTGACTAAAAAAAAGTTAGTATTTCACCTCCAAATGGCATTTCTTCTACACATTTTTCTTTCAGGAATGACAGGAATGGAATCTGTCAGTCAGCTTCTCCTGTTCATGTCATTCTGTCACTGTCACTATCAGCCCTCCCTGGTGGGACAGCTACAGTTGCCATTGGTGAATGGGGGAGAAGGAGCCATGGCCAGGTGACTCAAACCATGGTTAATCCTCCCTGGAAGGAGAACAGGGACAAGTTGGCCAACTTAAGTTTTGACTTATCCATTTGTGTTCCTAGAGTTAAGAAATGCAACAAACCTTTTGTTGGGTCATTACACTAGGAATGACTGAAAAGGGTGATGGGCTAGAGGTGGATTTGTCAGGGTGAAACAGGTTTCCAGCACCTCCAAAACATAAGAAAAAGACGCCATGAGCAGGGATGGCAGTTTCTGCCTTTCATAGAGGGTGCCACACAGAATCAATTAAGAATCAGCAGAATCCTCAGGTATGTAAGATGTGTTACCAGACAAATAATCCTTCTGCAATGGTCAGTGGTGAATCAGAGGTGGGTGCAGTGTTGGGGGTTGGACTAGATGATCTTCTAGGTCCCTTCCAACCCCTAATATCTGTGAATCTGTGAAATCTTGAATGCTCAGTTATATTCTCTGTTATGTCTATCTCTGAGCAGATATCTTCATATCTAACAGAATAACTCTTCTAACTCTTGGGCCATTATGGTTTTACAGAGATCAGAAGATGCTGGTTTTTAATCTGTCACAGGAAATATAGAGGTGACTTGTTTACATTATTCAGATAAGTATTTTGTGCATGCTACAATATGGTTAGATGCAAATCAGCTTTGGTGCTACATCCTTGTGAATAGTTTTGATCCCTTTCTTGATGACATTCTACTGGTCACCAACACCACACAAGCAGTGTGTTACAATAAAAAATGGGTGATCATAAACCCAAAATCTGTAAATACAAAGAGAGAGAAAGAAACAGACCAAGGAAAAAGCTGTGTTAGCCTTTTGTCAGACTCAGTAGTTTGCTTACTGCTGACAATCACCTTTTCTGCAGCAAGACATCATCTAAAAAAATACACTCTATTGTATCCCATGAGAAGCCTGACACAGAGAAAAAGAGCTTACTGGTCAATAAAGCATGAATACAGCCCACTGTATTTGTTTGGGGTTTGTTTTGCTTTGTTTTTATACTGAGTGTGGAAAGAAAATTAGAAAATAAATGGAAGGAATGAAAGAAATCACCATGACCTCTGAAGATGAAAAGTCCCCTTTCTCTGTTATTAGCCACCACAATCCTGTTATTCAAATACAAATAAGTTGATCTAGATGTCTGAGATAATGAATTTTTTGCAAGCTTATGAAGGTAAAAGAAATATTAAAAGATCCCATTTACTTATTGATACTAAACTACACTTCTATAATTAGGTAAATTTAATTAATAAAGTCTCATTGACTCTATTAGTAACAGTGTGCCATATCTACATATCTGACAGTAAAATCACCATTGCTCCAGAAGCCCTTTACAGGTAGCAGGACAGCAAAAGATGACAATTAGAAATTAACTCCTATTAAAGAAATTAATAAACCTTTAATAATCATGAGCAGCAAGGCCAAAAGACAAGCAGTAATGTTTAGATATGTAAAAATCTCCTGATCTGGTCAACTTGGTGTCCCATAAAATACAAATTACTGCTTTAGCATGTAAACAGAGTTTCTGTGACAGTATGGGGGACCAGCAACACAGCCTGCACTCCTATGGACATCTGGCTACTGCAAAGAGTTTTTACGGTGTTATTAATTAATTACTCCATTAATGGATCATTAATTAGATACTCCATTAATAGCATCAGAGATGGCTGTATATTCCACACTGTAGCAATTATTTCCTCTGTTGTAATAAAAAAAGCCTTAACAACACAGCTTGTGTTTTTCAAGAATAGTTCTGAGAAGCAACACAAACTCGCCTTGGAATTCTTTCAAGGTGCCAAAGGACCTTTTAACTTAATCCAAGCCAGCCCTACAAAATGGGATCTTCACTCAGCAATTCAGGAGGACACTTGTTAGCACTAACACAAATGATGTCACTTTATTCCACAGAGACCTGCAGTAGAGTGGAACAAACCTCTATCTGGGCAACAAAATGGATGCTGCAAAGCAACAACATGGATCTTTGCACTGATGATTCTAATTAAGAGAAGATAAGTGTGTACGACTGGAATGGAGAGCACTGCCCGATACAGTTACATTAATCAACAGTAGAAATGAAGTCAAGTGCAAATGAAAGTCCTGACACTAAGCAAACACTCCTTCTCATCTTCCTGAGGACTGCTGAAGAATTTTCACAGCTTAGAGGAAGGTTTATTTTCATAGTGTGTATATTTCTGGTTATCCAAATCTTTGAAAGATATTTGCCTGGACCTATTCTGACATCGAACAGCCCAAATACCTGGAAGGCTCTAAAGCTAGATTTTATTAAAGTATAAATTAGTAGAATTAATTTAAGAGGAAATTCAAAGTGAGAATAGAAATTAAAAGAGATTGTAAAGAAGTCTCTCCTCCACATATTTTATCCTGCTGTCATGTCACTTTCATTCTTCTCTCCATTTCAGCCTATACCATAAGAGAGACCTTTCCCACATGTATGTGGCAGTTCTCAGGGAAAATATCACCTTCCTCTCCTCCAGAAGGCAGGGAGACCAGTTTTCCTTCCCACTGTCAAAACCCACTACTTGAACATAACCCTAAAACATAATCTGGGCCGATATATCATAAGTGCACATGAACAAACTGAGCAGTTACACAGTACATCACACTATTTCCCAATTCATAGTGCCATTTAGCCTAGACAGATTAGCCTGGAAATAAATATAAAATTTAAATTTACTTTTAAGAGTATGAGCTGTTCCGAATAGTTAAATGTATAAATAGTCAAATATATAATACATAAATATAGAGATAGCTAAAGTACGTTCAATATATGCTGTTGTTGTACATTGTTGTCTATATTATACAATCAGGAATGTAGAGAAGCCTAAGATTTTTCTCCATGTACTTTTGCTTCCACTTTAACCTTTAAGAAGCCACCATAAGTATTTTTACCCTTTACATACACACATGTGACTATCCATAAGTGCTTCTGTTTATAAAGATACAAACAGAGCAGACTGTTTCAATTGGAAAAAAAAATTGGATCACACAAAAATGAAAAAAATCTCACTGCATTTGTATTGTAGCACAGGACAGTGAAAGCACAAAGGTCAGAAACACTAAACAGAATCATCAAACTGCTTATGAGCAACACCTGATAAAAGCAAACTTAGGATTGTCACCTGTCTGACCTATAGAAAAATGATTTTAAAAGGGTTTTCAAAATACTGAACTCTGAAAATTAAATAATACAAATTCAAATGACAAGAATCCCATGAGGCAGCAATGAAAATATTCTCAACGGCCACTAACATCCAAAAATTAAATATGCAGACTTAGAGAATTATTTCAGTAAATGATCATTGAATCGTTATGGTTGGAAAGGCCCTCTAGAATCAAGGCCAACTGAACATCTCTCTGTCCACTAGACCAGAGCCTTGAGTACGAGATCTGCTAGTTTTTTAAACCCTTCCAGGGATGGTGACTCCACCCCCTCTCTAGGCAGCCTGTTCCACTGCCTCACCACTCTCTCAGTAAATAATTTCTTGCTAATATCCAATCTAAACTTCCCCTGGTGCAACCTGAGGCCATTTCCTCTCATTCTAGAGGAAATCAACACAAACTCAGAGCCCACAGCTCAGATCTTAATTCCCTACCAGACACAGCATTTGGAGCCCACAGCCTGGGTATTTTGGGGCCTCAGCTCAGGGCATCCTAAGCACAGCTACTGCAGAGTTCAGCAGACACATCAGCCACCACAGCACTGGGACACAGCCGCCTCTTCAGAGCTTTCACCAGGAAAACATGTTGGAAGTTGTCTTCTTTTTGACACTATTAAAACCAACTCCTATTTTTGCCTGGTAGGGTGTGTGCCCCATCACCTTAGTGTAGGCAGAGAAGCAGCAGAAGGTTTCACACCAGCAGGGAAAAAAACATTCAATTTGCACACAGAAAGAGACCAGAGGAAGTCAATTGACGACACAGGCACTCAGCAGGGAGAAGTCCTGCAGCCTAATTTCTGTTTCCAGGCATGTTGCTTCATTTTATATTAGAAGTCATTGCATAAAGCAGAAAAAGAACATTGGGAGATAAGACAAAAATATCATCCTGGAATCTACAATGGTCAAATATACAAAGGACTTATGGTTATTGAGTCTTTTCACATCTCTATTTTGATTTTTTCAAAACCCTTGACTGCTTTCACTGTCAAAAGGAGTCATTAAAATCAATTCAAAATGTCAGTAATGAGTGTATGTGAGAACACAACAATAATTAGGCAAAGAAAGCCATTTAATTAAATGAGGAAAATAAATTTCCAAGCAATCGTTTAATCCTAGCATTGCTGTTAATTTTCAACAAACTGTTCTCCTTCTTTAATGAAGGCTCATTGGCGTTCAATATGGTTATCATGGCTTAATATGGAAGTTTTATACTCATATTCAACAAGGAACAGATATTTTTAGTATATTGCTATACTGATGCCTTTGTTACAAAAGAAAAAATGGTGTTTTCTAAAATGCCAGAATGTTCCCAGAAGAACAAAGGCCAGACAAAAGTCTTGATTTGAAATTCTACTTATTTCCAAGTGCCACTACAAATATCTCAGAATAGATAATTGGTTTGGTTGGTTTGGTTTTTTTTGTTTTGTTTTAAATCTGATGTTTTTAGTGCTAAAGTTATACGCAAAAAAAGGTATGTTAAAAAGGAATATTAGGACTGTAAAATAAACCACTAAAATCAAGGGTACTTGGGAATTATTTTTGGGTGAGTGCTCACTTAATGGGCAGCTATTCAACACTTTGTTCTACATTCAGTACTCAGTGTTGGGCCCATGCCTCATTTACTACATACTGCACAAACCCTTTTCTAAAGACGGAATTAATTTCTAATGTGGCTTTCTATAGTACTTATCACTATCATTTTCTAAGTTCTTCAGAAAAGTTAATGAATTTGTTACATTACTGTGAGATGAGAAGGTATTATTAGTCCCATTTTACAGGACAGGAAATTAAACAAAGAGACCAAGGACAAAAATATCCATTAATCCCAAGTAGCCAATCTGAAATACCTGGAGTTTGCTTTTTCATAATATTTCAGATAATGTAACACTACATATAATCATTCATATTTTGCAGTTCCTTCCATCAGTCATTGTAACTCTTTTCACTTTTACAACAAAACAGGAAAGAACCATACATTTATCTTTCTATTACATGATCACTGATTCATCCCCCACAAACAAATTAATTCTGTTCATTGTAGAGGGAAAGTTGCCTGGAAAATAGTACGTGGCCATGTTATTAAAAAATTTGCAATTGTGCTCTAATAAAAAAAGCAGATCAGAAACATTGTGCCAGCAACCTTAATTCTTCCATTTTCCTGGCACCCACTGCCTAAGTAGCATGTTTCAATAAAGGGGTCCGATTAAGTAATATAAAGACCCAAGCTGGAATAAATTCTAGAGAACAACTTTATTTTTGAGTGGACTTCTCCCTTTCCCAAACCTTTCCAGTAGAGCATCCTATTTCAGTACATCTCTCCACAAAGAGGGAAGAACAAACCTGAGTTCCCAGGAGAGGTGCAAGAACGTACAGAACTGGGCACATTAATATTTTTAATTTTAGCCACTGGCTTCTGTCACATAGGTCCTTAAAGTTCAAGTTTAGTACTGTAAGGTATGTTGCACAGCTATACAAATAGAGCATGCAACCAAAATAACTCACAACATAGTCTCATTCTCAACTACAATGTAATTACCACAGTTTATAAATGTTAGATGAGGATCTCAAGAGCTTTACTCTCTCAGTTACTAAAGCGGCTTTTTCAGTTTGTTTAATTATTTTCTGATAATTAATAATAACAATAACTAAAAAAAAACCCCAACTTTAGTAACAGATGTGAAAAGATGACAGCACATGCCTACTGAAGGAGAACCCTTATGGCCAACTTGAAATGAGGATGGATGGATGGATGGATGGCCACTAAAGCTGAAGGAAGAGATTCATTCTGTTAAAGAGTGCTGGCTATAAAGCAAATAATGGGTAACAAAAAGGCAAAATGCTTCTTCATTCACAAAATAAATGGCCTGCCTTCTGTGCAACCATGTACACATTAATAAAAACCTTTAAGCCTAAAGTTAAGAAGTTACGACAACCATTCACTTCCACCAGCAACATTTCAATACCTTCATTATGCTAAAAGGCAAACAGATAACTACATGCCTGACTTGGTGTATTTTCATCATCATTTTGTACTGAACTACAGCAACTAACTTTGTGAGCAGAAACCTCATAGAATAGTGCTGTTCTATTTTTACTTTTGAAATCACTTTTAAAGTTCAAGTAGAAACCCCTCTCACAATTGCAGCATCAGAGTCATCACAGTCAGTCTGCCTGCATATTTCTATTTAGAGAAGTCTCTATTCATGCTGATCCTAAAATTCTTACACTCACCTCCTCATTGTACAGGCAGTTTGTATCTCTCATGCTCTTTCTAGCATTTGTTCTCTAATTCCAGCAAGAGTTTTCTGAGAACAATCCTATTCATATTCCTCTCTATCAGCGAAAATGTTGCTTTTGAAACCAAGTTCCATTATCAAATGCTATAAATCATATTCAATTGTGACCAAAGTTAATTCTGCGTGTATTACATCAAAGTTGGGGGGTTACCACCAGACCTATTTTCAGTCAGGATAATTATTTTGAACTTTCAGAGCAGCTGCCTGATTCATTCCTCTGACATCTGTATCTAACAGTCATCCACTGCATTCATTGTTACACTGAAATATGTTGGTGTCCAACATTACTTGTCCATTGTGATAAAACAAAAGAAGTCATTTACTGTTGTCTTTACTACCAACTGGAAAAACTTGCATTTTTGCTAAATGTAACGAGCAGAACGAGCTTCAAAATACTTCAGCATACTATTTATATGCCTCTTTTTCCATGTAAAAAGCGAGCATGTGAGAATGAATATCACAGAAGTTCAAAGTTTTCTAGAAAAATTCAACAATAACAATTCACTGTTTCTTTCACTGTACTTAAAAATGTACTAGGCTAAAAAAAAAAAACCAAACATAAAAAGACATAGTGATTAGTGTCATAATCAGAAAGCTTTTATGACATTTTCAGCTGCTCTTTGAAAAGGTCTAAAAAGTTGTCCATTTTGAACCTAAGGGAGGGCCAATTACAGAAAAATCTCGCCCCAGTTACAATTTCCTTCAGCTAAATGTTACTAATGATCTAGGCTTACTCTACATTGAAAGTTTCTGTAGATGACTGATGTTAAGCACAGAGCTCAGATGAGTTACTCTTGATTCTCTCTGCTATTGAAAGACCTAGAAGGTTAATTAAGGCTGGACACATTCATTTAAAAAAGCTCATTAGGTGACATGTATCTCACTTTAACTGTCACAGAAGCAAGCAGGCAGGTGTTTACATGCAATGGTAAGCAAGGGAAGGCGTTTTGTTTATAAAAAACCTTGAGAAACATATAAATCCTGGAGTTCTTTTAAACATACAGTCTGTAGATGATGTTCCTAAAATTGTTTATTTACTGCAACAACTGATGGGGTTTCTGTGAACAACAGAAGACCCTTTTCAAGTTCTACCATGGACTGTCATCTATAAAGAGCTTGGAAACCAATGAACTAGAGAATTGTGAACAAAATATTAGTAAAAGAAGCAACACCAAGGAAAAGTGAGTGCAACAGAGAGATGGGCATTTAAACATCCATTTTAGAAAGAAGGTCTAGATGTCTCCAATGATGGATAGCAAATGCTGGAGAGTTTCAAAGCTCACATACAGGCATTATTATTATACAAGACTTTTGATACTGTATCCCATGGGATCCTCACAGCCAAGCTTGAGAAGTGTAGGTTTAGTTACGGTGTAATAAGGTGGATTGGGAAGTGGTTGCAGAACAGATCTCAGAGAGTTGTGGTCAGTGGAGCAGAGTCTGGCTGGAGGCCTGTGACTAGTGGAGTCCCCCAAGGCTCA